>JAGVSQ010001028.1:17966-32181 GCA_022683975.1 Rhyacophila evoluta | reverse complement strand
TGGAATTAAAAGTTCTCCTTTCTGTTTCTCATCCTCACAATACTTCACTACATTACTTTCGTCTACTTTCGTAAGGGTTTAGGCATTTTAAGGTGATAAAACTATACACGATGACAACCAACGACTGAAGACAGGGAATGGGGAATGCGGTATAAGGGTAAAGTGAAACGAAGGGGACCATTGTAGTTCACAATAATACCGTGATGATGTACGTGCACTGGTATAAAAGTCACACTTTACTTTATATACTTTAGCATCAATTGATTCCATGACTAAAATAATTTTTTTTATTATTATTTGCATTTTATACAGAAAATATATTTTTAATAAATGCAAATATACCAAGCAGAAAAATTTCTGTTCAAGATTTCAAATTTTATTCAAAGAAAATAATTGTTATGATACATTCATAGATGAGCTAATAATTTTTTAAATTATGACTTTATACTATGTAATATCAACATTTCAGATTAATCACTTCACTGATCAGTTTATCTATGTTGCTATTAATATACTGCCTGTATTTGGAATAAGTCTATCAAATTATTGAATATCCACACTAACTCTCATCAGCACGTCTAGAGCAATTCAGGAATTTATTTTGTTTAAAAAATGATAGGAGAATTGGTACCTGATGTTTGATTTTAAAATTTTTAGATGTAAATTAAATGAGGACTTTTTTTGATTTATCGGTTTTTATCAATAATTTATTATTACTATAATACTAAAACTATAATATTCATGCTGAAAGTTTTTAATATACCTCTCTAATTTTTCAATAACCAAACCAACTGATTTACGTTTACTAAAAGAAATTTTATATACTTTATATAACTATTTAAAGATTGAATAAAACAAATTTAATAAAGTGTATATTGACTTTACCTGACTTTCATATAGTAATAATTATTACATTCCTATAAATTATTTCTAACATTATGATTGTTCACATGTTAAGTAATTTAAGATGAAAAACTAGTTTAAAACTTTTATATAATATATAGTATTTTAAAATCCAATTTCAAAGTAGGTAATTATGTGAAATGGTAATAAAATTTCTATAATGTTTAACCTATTATAGAATATCTTTCATTGTCTTATTTATAATTTATTTTTTGAATATGAATAAACAATATTTGTATTGATTCAAACAAATATGATCATAAATAGTATAGTTTTAAATAATTTTTTTATTAAATATAAATATAGCTGGAAGTGAAGATTTAGAATATTTAGATTATATGGATTATTTTACTCATTTTTAGTAAAATAATTATTTTAGCTTATGAAGAAATCCTATATTCACATTCTAAATCAGAATTGTTGGAAGAAGAGCTTCAATAGTAAATGCAAGCTTAAATTCATTCAAATATTTTTATTACTTAGTTACTTTGGTTGATTTAGCTACATTCCCAGACAGTGGAGGCCTGGGCGATTCCAGACAATGCTTGAAGGAGTCATCGCCAGTTTCGCATGCTACTGATAGTCTGATGGTCCCTGGAAGTCATCTAGAGGTCCCGCGAGCTATGGACCCTAACCCCAACTTACTTTGTCCAGATAATATGTCACGAAGGGGTGTGTATATGCAATAATTTGCTTTTATATATTTCATCATATCAATCACGATTTGTAAATCAGTTTCTTCAGAGAATAAAATTCTTCTTATGAAAAGTTTTCAGCATTTAATGAAAGCAAAATGGGACCGTTTCATCAAAGTTTGAGCAGAACATATTTTAAACAAGTTAGTTGAGAGAGAATAGGAATCATGCACATTCTAGTAATGTTGGCACTTTCAAAGGCATTTCATCAATGTTATGTCATTCCATACACTTTATATAATGTGGGTGGAGATTTGGCAAGTGATGAATTAAAGTAAATGTTTTTTGGATACTTGGTTTATGTAGATATAGATAAACTAAAATAATCTGTTGAAATCTTATTGATTCTGTATAATTGAAAAATATTAGTTTAGAAGTAATTTCAAATTAAAAACTATTTTTTAAAATAAAAACAACAAGCAATAACAAAATTAGTTGATGCTTTATTTTCCTATATTTTAAATACGATTTCACAGGCAGCCGACGACCATCGATATTACCAGTTCCAGATATGTTTACCAGCTCTGCATTTAACATTAATGCTGATGGTCACTTAGATGATGGTGAAGGAGACGAGAGTGAGGATGAACTAGATGATGACGTACCCTGGAGATCTGCATCAGAAAAGATAGCGTGAGTTTAAGTGTTCCACGATACAAAAGCATCAACGAATTTAACCTACCAGGATTTTGATTCGCGATACTCAACTATTGACAAATCGATGACTATTCAAGCTAATATTCAGTATTATTAATCATTAGCTAAATGCTATGTTATCATTCACACTACAATAATTATAAATATTTATCATGCTCTACATATTTGCATGGTAAGGACACTTATAATATTATACAATATTATATTTACAATGGTACTCAAATAATATAGTTTAAATATAAACTAATGTAAAATATTAAATACAATCAACAGTTATCTTTTTCTAAATATTCACAACATATTCATGTAATCTACCATAAATATGAAGAAATTAATACAAAGACATAAATAAGAGAGGTACATAGTATGAAAGTCACATTGAAATTTTACAGGGGAAGTATTTTTTTCGTTTATTATTTATTATTTATCTTATATTAATTATCACAATTTTCTAAAATAATTTTCGTAGTTTTTTAAATTTTTATCGCCATTTTTTCTGCACTCCAAATTTTTATTAGCAATTAACTTATATGATTTTATGATTCTTAGGCAATTTTTATTTCCTTAAGATTTGATCAATAAAATTTCATCATCTTTTATAAATTACGTTTATATGTGTCTTTTTATACTACTAAAATTACTTCTTTTATTGAAAATAAAAGTTTTAATACTAGTGCATTCATAAATAATTATTAAAAATTAAATGATTTATTCACTTAAAAATTAAAACTACCATCTAAAGTCACTCGATCAAAAGGAATTTTTAAATGTTGTTATTTTCTGTATCGCTTAATAAAATATTTTGCTTTTCTTGTGCATTGAATGGTTTAATTTTATGCATATTTATTTACATTTCATATTATTTTTTGTGAAAAATCTTATAAAATAATTATTTAAAAACATACACTATGTATATACTTTTTATGCATAAGACATTCATTGCAGCAAGCTTTTATTTTTCAACTTGTTTCCTTACCAATTCATTTTTATGGACTATATGGACATTCAGGTAAATATGGGTTTAGCTATGGTAAAGAATCTTGTAGTAATTTATTTTACGAGATTTTCAATTAATTTACTGCTGGAAGTGTTTTTTTTAACAAGACAAAACTTCTTGAGCTTTAAATTTTATTAATATAATATCTCAATATATACAGTGGAAACCTCTTAAAATGAAAACACTTTATGTGAAAAATTGGTTGGTATGAAATAATACTGCGGTCTTGGAAATATAAAAAGAAAATAATCATTTGACATGAAAAGATTTTGCTCCTTGAATGAACAAAATGTATTGGCAGCCGAATCATCACTCATCTGTTTTTACTCTTTTATTTACTAGACCCGCAATTTCTTCAAACACAAAACAAAAACTCCAATAAAAGTTTTTGCATTTGAACAAACAAAATTTACCTAGCCTTGGCAGCTCGTCACCGAGACGTTTTGACCCTTATTTTCACTAGATCTACAATTTCTTGGAATACGAAACAAAAACCCCAATAAAAATTTTGGAATTGAAGGAAAAAAATTTATTCACCATATGCAGCCACGTTATTATTGCCTAGATGTTATTACATACCCTTTTTTCACTAGATATACAATTTTCAAACAATAATGTTTGTCTTTAGGTAAAAGTAATCCCAATTTACCTTATGTCAGTCTGTCTTCCAACTCAATGATGCGTGTATTGAAATTGTCGAATTTTGTGTTTTTGTAAAAAAAATGCAATTTATTTTTAGAACAATATTTTTTCTTATGTGTCTTTTTATTGAATATGTGGGAATTGTATACCTAATATAATATATTTGACAGTGTATATGCTATATTTAATACTACAAGTGTTCATTTTAGTAGAAAATAGAATTAATTCAATTTTACAATATATATTTACTATTTTTTACATGAAAAAATATTTCAGTACCTTCCATTTCATGTTAAGAGATTTCCACTTTATATGTATACATAATTGTATCATATATTTATTGAGAGGACATAAAATGATGACTGGAGCAGTCATTTTAAATTGTGTATCATATATTCTTTTTCCATCAGTATACCTTCCTTGACTATATAATAGAACATATATAAAAAATATTTTCAGTAAAAATCTTGGAATTTCTATATCTTTTATAATAATATACATTAAAATAATATATATAACCAGTATCTATATCTAAACCATTGTCTTTTCCTTTTTCAATTTGTTGCGTGCATGTCATTTTTTTTAGATCATGCTATAATAAAATATTAGCAAGAGAATATTCGATAATATAAACTGTATATATATTTTTAATTATCTCATGGCAAAAACTATTCAAATATCACTATGCACAAAATTTTGCACACAGTACTGCTTGTTTCAACACAAAATTTTGATAAATAGATCTTATTATTTTCTTATGAATCATTAAAATATGTTCTACTTAAAATTCAAAATGAAATAACCAGCGGAAATTTATCAATTTAAAAGTCAATTAATACATAACAAAGTACTGAGTACGATTTAATATAATCAGATACTTTTCTGTTATCAAGTTTCCACGTAGAATTTCATTGTATATGTTAATTTATTCTTATAATCAATACATCAAATAATGTTGATGCCTCTAGGTTTCAACTGAGTTAATAAGTCATACATTATAAAAACACAAATTCATTAACATAATATTAAATGAATTATCAAAACAATGTATGAATTACTCGGTTGAGCAAAAGAGTATTATCTGTGTATTGTCCCTATTTATACAATACTGTCAATAAATATTTATCATAATAGCTTTTTCTGAATCCTATTCACCAGTTCTAAATGTTAGCTTAATTTTTTAATAAGTTAACTATTCAAAAACAAATATTATTTCACAAAATTGTTTTTATGAATCAACTCAGCTAGTAGTTCAAATTTAATCAAGATACAGAAAGTTGGGTTCTCAGATTGATTGGCAAATCATTTTTAGTTATATAAAATACGGTTGACCACAGCACGGTAATGGAAATTTTGTATTATCTCTTTACGCTAACTCAAATAAGGGTTACGGGTTGCTTCTATAATAGTTGAAATTTGTTTCACATTGTGGGGTTTCAATACTTTATAATATATCGGATGATATTTTGCAAAATATTTTTTGGATTCGGGGCCTGGATTTGTATGATACTTGACACTCAGTTGGAGTTGTACTCTCAAGCTGTGGACATTCTATGATGGTGTGTATTGACAATTGTAAGCCATCACTGTGTCATAGTACCGTGTGTTTCGAGAATCACTTCTCTTGATATTACCTCACTTAATAATATGCTTGCTAGAGCTCACACAATTATCCTATCTCTTAAATACATATATATATATATCCTTCTCGAAACATTTGATGTTGTGTAAATGTGTGTCTGTACGTGTGTGTCCCCTGTTCCTTCCGCCTCGGTGTAGCAATGCCACAGCCAGCTCGGCGTCGACCATGTCTTTTGCAAGCAGTGTACCTGACACGGACGGTAGGCTGGACGACAGTTACCTTTGCACCCAAATCTTTAATTCAGCATGGCATGCAGAGTATGCTAGGTGAGTTATCCCCATTTGCACATTCACTTTCCCTAAGTTTTTTTTTTGTTGTATTTATAATTTTTTTTTAACACCTTAATATATTTCATCAATTCTAAAATGAATCTCATAATTTGCAGGGATGTTATTATTACAAAAACATATCTACAAATATACATTTTTTAAAATAGAGAAAAAGTAAAATTGAAATGAGATCATAATAACCTATAAACCAACAGTCTAATTAGTTTTCTTGATGACTATCACAGTTGTGATACTAGTAAGACTGCTAATACTAGTAATTATGATAACGGTATCACAGCCATAATAGTTATCAATATAACTAGTTTTATATACAATAGAATTAAAACTTGAAATAATTATCCATCTTTGATTGTTTACTAAATTATTTAATTGAACAATCAGAACAATTTCTAATATTCAATATCAAACATTTCATTAAAAATGAGAGAGAGATTTAAAATAATCAATTCTACACACAAACGTTAGTTGTGTCACTTTTTGTCTAATATTCCATGATATCATGATATTATACTTCTTGTCAAAATTAATCATTAGCTTCACTATTTTAACTCGTAATATAAAAGTATAAAATACATTTGAGAACCATTTTCCCGTACATAGCAGAGCAATAAATGCATATATATTAAATTCAGCAAATGGAACTGCTAATACAACACATGTCATAGTTATATGATCGTCACTGAACATACTCAATATTTGATGCCCAATAATTCTACATATGACTCGTTGACATGATTGAATATTAACAATTTGGAATATACTGCATTGTATTACAATATCCAAATGGCCCTCCATAGAGAGGGTTTGTGCAAAATACATGCCGTTTGGAGACGGCCTTAGAATTGATGAAATTCAATATCAACTGTGCATTGTTTTTTAGTTTTATAAAGAGGTTAGTGACACCTATGAAATGAATTTCTTTGATAATTTTTGGCAAGAAAAATTAAACTTTTTATACTCTGGAAACATATTGTCATTAAGCATGCAATGCCCTATACAAATTATGTAAGACAAAAAAAAATTACGTTCATGAATGTAATATGATCATAAAAAAGTAATTCAAATTGCCTATAAAATGATAATTTAATTAAATATCCAGCATTCTATAAATGCATATATGTGGATAGACAGATATAGGTATCAAAACATGTATTTCGGTAAAATTGTATGCCAAATGATATTAATTAATATGTCCTTCAATGATGAAAAAAAATTATTCATGTTGAGTTTCTACATCTTAAAAATTAAAAAAAAGCCTACATTTGAGAAATTATTTCATTACTGTCGAACCTATGATTGTAAGAATACACACACACACACAGAAAAATCGCATTGCAAATGAAGCAAAACAAATCATTATTTTTGAAATGTTGGTTGCTTAATGTTCAGCTGTGTGTATATTCAAATTATTTTATTTAGTAGCAGATTTATTCTTATGTATATTAAATATTCGCAGTTAACTATTTTTACAACTATAGAATAATCCAGTTACTTTGTATTATCAAAATGTTATAAACGAGACTGGCACATGATGAAGTAGTTTCAAAAAATTAACGAAAAATTCATTTACTTGACTTAACTGTTACAAAACATGTTAAAATTAGCCATAATTAACAAATAAAAATTTAATAACGTAAATTTTACTTTTTCTAAGAATTGGTTTTTTTTAAACTTTATTAACATGTGGCTTTTACTGTGCAATAGTCAAGGTGGTTTTTACTTTGTTGATAGGCTTGAATTTTGCAACTAAAATAAAATATAAGACATAGTATTATGTCACTTTTCTTAGCTATTTAAATCCATACCAATGGTCTACATATTTAAGCAAACAGTAGAGTAGTAACTTATGTAATTATAGTATGGATGGATTTATATATTTTATTTTCAATAATACAATTCGTTGCTATAGAGCAATAAGTCACTAACAAACAAATTATCTTGTGAACGGTTATCTTGAGCACATTTCTCTATGTGAGCATTTGTTATGTGAACCATTGTCATGTGAGCAGGTCTCCAGTGTGCAGTTGTCTGGTTACAGTCAATTAGCTTCAAAAGAGTTTTAGATATAATGTTGTGTATTTTACATTTAAAAAGACTAGATGCATACAATCTACTGCCCTAAAATTCGTTGTTGTATATTTCTAAATATTATGCAATACTCTAAATCATAGCTTTGTCATCTTTTTTGACTTACTGCCCCCTTTTCGAAAAATAAATACTCAAAATTACTCACTTTCTTGTTTATTTTTAGCTTGCGTAATGTTATTATTCGTTAATGTAGCATTTTGAAATACAAATTAAACTGATTCCACCTGAAAATCTGCTACTGAGTATATTTAAAGGTAGAATAGAAAACCTAAGACCACGCTTTATTCAACATCTTTACCTGTAATGTAATATTTTACAAATATATTTTTTTTCTTACCTTAGACTTGTATACTTATTATATTTAGAAATATTTCTGACTGCATATACAATACCAAAAACTTCTTTAGATAAAATTATAAATTTATATTTTTATACGGTTTTCTAGTCTACCTTTCAAAAATTTTATTATAGTGTTGTGTATGATTTGTTATTAATTTTTATTTTTGGCTGCAAATTCTACCAAAAATGTTGATGTACAAAGACTAAAATATCATTTTAACTATGTGCTATAATGAATTATTATTTTAAAAGAAATCATTTGTCGATACTACATATCTAGATGATATTAGAGATTTTGGTTTAACAAAATATTTTTTTTATTCTGTTGTATCATTTTTTTCTATGTGCACAAATATTCTTTGCACTAAAAATTCCTTACATTATAAGAGTATAAAAATAACATTAAAAATGAAAGAAAAATTCATGTTAACTATTTTACTCCTATAGTTGCATATTCTGTAATACAAAATATCAAGTTGCCTTATGGAAAAGGATGGAAACGAGGAAACAGGATGTTAATCGTTTTAACATGTGCTCATTTTAATAATCAACATAAAATTCTATGTAATAATAAATCTTGTTAATCACTAATAATATTAAAAATAATAATATTGTTTTAAGCAAACTGTTAAAATAAATCATTACATTTGAAATATTACATAAACAAAAATCAAAAATATGTGAAATTGATATGCTACTTTGTTAAGCTATATTTTTTTAAGTCTTATGGGAAAAATTCACATAATTTCAATAATATTTAAATATATATATATGTATGTGTCATTAAACTTTAATAATGATATATTTTCATTGAAATACACCGATCCCTCAATTTACACGGTAGATAGATTCCTGAGAAAAACGTGTAAATCTAAATTGTATATTTTTTAATGTAAAACCGTGTAAATCGAAAAGAACACAAAAAACAATAATTTGGTTGTTTTTTTAAAATACATAACTAAAACAACATTATTAAAAAGCATAAATATATACATATAAAGCATATATAGAGGAACAAAAAAATAAAATCCAAAAGATTCATAAAAAAATTATTGCAATGGTTGGTTATCATTCATCACTATCACAAATCACTGTCAATCTCTTCTTCGTGACTGGTTCAAAGTCACTTTCATCACTCGAAATTATTTGCATCGGTTCGATGTTTGAAGTAGAAACATTTACAACCCGAGGAGATTTGATAATAAAATCTGTTATTAATATTTGCTTCGAATTTCTTGTTAAATCTTTATGGATCTCATCATATTGAGCCAAGCACTGATTAATATCACGTTGGAATCGTTCAACATTTGAGTCATTTTGTACAAAATGATTACCTAATTTTTTTCCCAATTCGATTCTCTCGCAGATGATTTTAGCTGTAAATGCAACTGGTTCAAATTCTTCTCCATCAAAATCATTGTCACAATCACTAGTTTCATCAATTATGTTAATTAAATCATCTTCACTTAGTTCTTTATCAGCCACCAGTTCTGAAATATCTCCTTCAGTGAAATCGTCGAAACCTTCTCCACCCAATGAATACGCCAATTGTACTATCTGAGAATATTCATTATTTTATGCTGAAAGCTTCATCTTTTACTATATTTGGAAAAAATTCTTCCAACAGCCATTGAGCGTTGATTTCTTATTCGCGGTATATGATAAAGCATTATTTTCAATATTTATTTTTAACTTTTTATAACAGTTAATAGCGAAAACGTTTAAAAAAAGTAAATCAAGGGATAGGTGTACTTATAATTTTTTTAATAGTTTATTTTATTATTCATGCTAAAAAAAATCTATGAATAATGACATGTCAACAGTCTTTCACCGCTTGCAAATTTATTACAGTTTTGAAATTATTAGCATATACATAAAAAATATTTGACAATAACCAAAACCAATCTTTAAAATATGTGGAAATAATATACTTTTATTATTTAAACAAGGATAGTAAAAGCATATGAAATCACACAAGATCTTAGGTTAATTTATGACATAACAAGATTCAAGACAAAACTATAATATCTGTACTTCACAAAGCTGTGTCACACCATTTTTAAGTGCTTTGGTTGTTAAATCTAATCGTAAACTGGTATTCCTCTTGGAATATTTCACTGTCCTGTCATTATTGATAATATTATGAATATCATTACTATATATGTACATTACCTCTCTCATATATAGAACAGAGATACAATAAAAATACAGGATTTGCAAAAAAAAATATTGATATTTTATTAATAAAGATTAAAATAGACATTTACTGCAGGCAAAAATATTAAATTTATCCATCAACCAAGAGGCTCCTGCATTTGTTTAAGAGTCTACTAGATAACTATACTTTTTAGATACATGTGTGAGCATAACACAGCGCCGATATAACTTAATGTTGTCAATTTTGGTTCTTTAAAATGCAGATAATCATTTTTTACTGTGTTGTGTATAATTTGTTTAACTTATTATATCCTAACATATTATGCTATTTTGTAACTATCGTGAAATATGTTTTTATTTAATATGGCCTTATTCTGGGTATCGACAGTATCGTGAAAGGTTTCCCGCCGGTTTCACCATTCATCGGTGTCAGCCCAACATTGTGTTACCTACTCAAGGAAAAGAAGCCACTCTGTTGTCTACAGTTGGCTCAAGTTTGCGAGCATTGCTCATACCGTAATGCGAAAGACTACCAGTGGCAGAATAAGACTATCATACTGGCTGCAGACTACGCTTCTAATGGCATCTATAACTTTATTATCCCGCTAAGAGCACACTTCCGATCGAAGACATCTCTAAATCCTATCATCTTGCTGCTTGAGCGCAGACCACACATTGCATTCCTGGATTCCATTGCTTACTTTCCGCTGGTGTATTGGATGCTAGGTTCCATTGATTCGTAAGTAGATACTATTAAAAAAACTAATTTAGTGTATTAAAAGAATAATTATTTATTAAACTCCCATATTGATTCTTATTCACAACCCGCAAATAACCTTTCAGCATCTTCAGGAATATGTACATGAATATAAAAAAAAATTTAATATATATTATATATGATATAATTTTAGTGTAAGTTACAACATTTTCACACTTCATAGTTTAATTGAGGATTTATATACTTGTGTAAAAATTAATTAAAAATTTTGCCCAACATTTCTATTGATATTTTATCTCAAAAAGAAGGATTCTCAGTTTTATGTGATTGTATTTTCAGACTCGATGATCTTTTGAGAGCTGGTATCACTCTGGCTGAAAACGTTGTCGTGGTTAATAAAGAGCTGTCGAATTCTGCTGAAGAGGATAGCCTATCCGATTGTAACACTATTGTGGCTGTTCAAACGATGTTCAAGTATGATATTAAAATATTCAGACTATTAGTTGTAATGTAATACCAGCAAAACCATGATAAACAATAGGTTTGGTAATGAAACCAAACAATGTCAATAATATAAGATTAAGTGATAAAAGACATCAAAATGTATAATTTCAGTGCGAAGGTGGTCCATATGCGAGATATTGATTACAAATGTAAAGGGATCTATATAAAACAAGGACATGGCAATAATATTATTCAATGGCTTAGGTATTTTATATATTTTCCAATCTTGTGTGATTTTTCTGGTCCTGATGATGCGTAATGTCTAGAATGATGATTTTATTGTATGAAAAAAGATATTTTTAATTTTCATATTGTGCCCTATGGACTGATAAAATTCATCTGACTTGTTTCAAGGATCTGTTATTGCATTATACATGGCCATCAATTGGATGTTGACTTTCTTCATTCATTTTGGTGTGCATTTTTTGCTCCTTTTATGAAATATAAATAAATATAAATACAAAGAAACACAAATTGATTTTTACAAAGTTTACATAGATGTTTAGTTCCAAGAAAATGCTACATGAGCATTGATGTTCTGCAAACTGTTTTTTACACTATTTTTTCTAAATGCTTGTCTACAAGGAGTATGAACTTTATGGTTTTGTGCCAGCTTTTTTATCTGTGAGTAATTTTATGACATCCTTCATTTAACATATTTGTTGACATAATTAATCCAAAGATTCAATGTATTATGCATATGGAATTTGAAAGTGTTACGCCAATTATTTACCATTTTAATTACTGCTGGTGACAGTTCAAAATACTATGGGTCTAGTATCTTGGAAATGTCACACAAATATGGACTCCTTTTCTATGTTAAGCAATTTGATAGTATTAATTGCATCAAATGCTTACTAGGATAAAATAATGTTTTATCCCTCATTATTAATATGTAGTAATGCTATATAGAACCTTTCTACGTAATAAAAACAATTGTTCACTTATTTTTTACATGGCTTTACATGGACTTCTTTCAAAAGAATAATAATTTTAAAATCTAAATCCCCTGTGTTCGAATCAGGATTCTTGTAAATCAACGAACATTGTATTAAACTAGTTAAAGGTTTTTTTTAAGTTTTCAATTATAAATAGAAAAAAGTAATATTTTATGAATTCTAAGAGTGAAGGGATATTAATTAAAATAAAATACTCTTAAAATAATAGTAATATGTAATAAATTTATTTCAGATCATAAAATTTCATTGACTTACTATTTTTCAGGTTTTTCCCATCCATCAGATCAATAACAGAGCTGTCTCAGTCATCCAATATGCGTTTTATGCAGTTCCGAGCTCATGACAAGTACGCGCTTCATCTCTCCAAAATGGAAAAGGTACAGCTGCAAAATCAAGAGCAACTGGCCAGGGGCATCACTCAGTCAAGTCCGGGAGACGATCCACGTTCCCTCACACTGGTACTTGCAAAAAAAAAACATCCCTAAAAGCCTTCAATAATGACATCTATCCGCTACCTTTCATACTTCTACTTTACAAGCCTGATACTGCATTTTTTGAAAGATCTTTTTAGGAAATCCTACTTATTATGGCACCATATACAGTAATACAATGTATAAAAAAATTCCTAGACAAAATTTTGTAGTTTTCTTAATAATTAGAATCTTGCATTTCCGTAATTGATTGGTATATAAATTAAGTAAAGGCTTTTGACAACTTCTTAAATAGATTTTTTTATGGCTGGTGTTGCTTTTTGTTTGGCACAATCGTAAGATAATATTTATAATTGGTTAATAAATCTACCACTGTATGGAAAGTCAATTCATATAGAATCTAAATGATTAACATTTCATATAATACACTTATCAATTCTACATCTATTGAGGATGATTTATCTATTATATAGACTATAAAATCCTTGCGCATCTAAAGACACACAGAATTTTTTATTTTATACTATGGTTAACAAATCAATCACCAACAATATGGACATCAGAGAGTTCAAATCGGCATCCAGCTTAGATTATGAACTCAAAAGTAATCTAACACTCCCTAAAATGCCTCGAGCTATAATTTTTGTAATATTATGGAGCAGAATGACAATTACTTTATAAATAATGAATAATTAGCTTTGATGCAACTAAGGCTGGAAAATAATCTATAATTAAGTTTTAATTACTTTATATGCCACTTGATACACCCACTGGAGAAATCGGTATTGTTTTACCCAATTACATAATAATTCACACACTGGTTGAGTATTATTTTTATTAATCAATATGATCCTTAAAGTATTTTGCAATGATAGTGATTCAAGTATCTATGAAAATTTTAACGTCACTTTTTTTTTCACATTTTTTTTGTTTTGTCACATTTTACTGTTCAAAAACAGGATGGAGACTATTAAAATACTTTTTTATTTTGATTATAACATATGAAACAGTTGAAACTTCTACTTCAATATTTCCAAAAACGATTTGTGTGAACGATCATGTCACATACCAACCTTTATCTAAAGATGGTAGACTTATGATTCCGATTCTAAAAGATTTTTTATACCTTTATCATATTATAATATTGCGTTACATTTCACCTTAATTCATACACGGTTAAGCAAATATTCTTT
>JAGVSQ010001027.1:0-32185 GCA_022683975.1 Rhyacophila evoluta | reverse complement strand
CCAAGTTCGAAACAAAAAGGGACCCGGGCAACGCCGGGTACTGATCAGCTAGTGATTTATAAAACAACGGCTGCTGTTTTTTTTCTTTGAACATGTAGATTGATATACTGTCTTGAGTATTCTTTGCAGCAACACACCCGTTCTATCGGCAAATAAACGGCAAATGTTTTTACTGTTTCCTTCTGATTTATCTTATAATTTTTGAAAAGTAGAATACACTCGGACCTCATATAACATAGTCAGAAAAACGTCGTGTGGTACAAATCCGTGTTATACGAGGTTTGAAACTCGTACAAAATTATTTATTTGAGCATAAATCTAGTCGAATGTGACGAATAGAATATTTTTGTGATGCCATGATCTAGGGGTGTCCAAAACAGATAATTAATTTTTAAATGATTATTTTTTCTAAAATCGTGTTATATAAGCCGTTTTATACAAGAATATGCCACAATTCATCAAATGTGCTGTAAAATTAACGTGTTATACGACGTCTAGGTGTATGCAAGACAATTACAGAGATTCCCGAGAGTGTCTAAATCCCCACACCTTTTACATATGGAGCAGATATAAGAAAAAGTAGAATATTTACTTCGGGTTTCGTGTTTTTTGTTGCAATTTATTTCAATGGTAGGTACCATTTATATCTCCGTGAAAATATCCACTTATTTTTGTGAAGTTTGATGCGGAGATGGTTGCAGCCTTTTTGGTTCGCATTATTTTTTCGGGAATCAATTCGAGAGCCCGTACTATAATAGTTTCTTTAATCGTATCATATTCTAATCTGAACAGATTGTGATTAGGGTGTATTTAGATTCCTGGTGGGATTATCAATTAATTTAAAATCAAAACAACTTATTTTGAACTAGTTTTTTTTACATCATTTGGGCCAGCTTAAGTTCATTCCCATTTCTGCGCAATTATTATGAACTAAAAAAGAAACACGATATTGAAAGCACTTGTTAACCGATAATACTTAAATATCATTAAAAATTCTTATGTAATTGTCCTAATTGTATAAAATCACTTATCATTTTAATTAATTAGGATAAATGAATTGTGAATATGGATGGTTTTAATAATTTTTGCTAAAAAAATAAATAAGTAGAGTTTATTGGGAATATTATGTTTAATAATATTGTGTTGTAACTCAGTGCTCCGTAATCTTTTATCGTTCACGGCACATCCAGCATCATCTTACGGCACACTACTATGCCGCAGGACAGGAGTTGCGAAGCAATGTTATAACTTAAAACGTACAAATTTTATTGTATTATTCTTAAATATGACACATTTAAATATGACAATCAAATTGGCCTGATCAAATACATTATGGAGGTGCAATGCAATTATAGTCGTGCTGTAGTATTGTATCCAAAATTTTTTTCTAGATATTAATAAATGTTATGTCAGTTCAAGTTCAAATCATTTTATGAACTATATGTCCTACTAAGAATAATAATTTGCTGTCAATTGAACATGAATAGACAGTCTAACTACTATCTTACCCAGTGGCGTAGCTACATATTTAGCGCCCCGGAGCAAGTAAGAGAATTTCTCTTTTTTTCTTTTTTTTGACTATCACACTACACAAAATTACTTTCTTCCATAAATTATGATTTCTCAGTTTTTTGTTGTTTGCTCTGACGGTAGCTGAAAATTTTACTTGCACCCTCTCACGATTTGTGCGCCTGGAGTAACTGTTCCAATCTCACCTCGGTAGCTACGCCACTGATCCTAATCGAAGACATTGTATTTTCTTTACTGGAGAAAAATGTTACCTACTCTATTAATACATGAAAAATTGCACATTATTTAATACCGAAAGAAATTACTTAGTTTTGACAAACATAATGTAAGTAGAAAAGTATATATTAATCTTTATCATGACAGTGACAGAACATTTCCACTGAACGTTTCAACACCTCACTCGTAAGTCGAATTTCATACAAAACTATAATATGTATCAGAAAAAGCAATCTAATATGTATAATCGTCACGTAATCTAGACGTTTAAAAGTAAAGTGGAGTCCCGATATTCTATTAAACATCTCTGAGAAATGGCTTAACTTCTTTCTCTTGTTTTTTTTCTAAAAAATGATAATTAGAATTTTCGTCCCATGTCCGAATTGTAACAAGTCAAACCGTCGCAAGTCAAAAGCTAGTGGAGTGTGCACCGACAATAAATCCAATATTTATTTGTTCGGTCAATATTTTATTAACGTTTAAACAAATGTGTAAAACAACGATTCCATGCTATTAATTCATACTTTAAATATATATATAATATTATTATTAAATTCAATATAAATGTAATAATTATTTTTAAACATTCATGGATCTTTTATCGATAAAATTACATATTGCAATAAAATATTGGTCCATATTCAATATAAATATTAAAGTATGCAGATATAATTGATTTAACACACAAAATGGAATGTAATATTATTTTGTAACTGAAAATACTTTTTAGTAAAATCTTAGCTGAAAAGTTAATCATATTTTAAAACAACAGCTATTCTCAAGATCTATAAAATATTTTCTACAGATTACTTTAATGATAATTTATATTCATAATAATAAGTTTGAGAAAAGGCAATCTAATAGTAGCTTTTATTAAAATTTGACCATCTAAATAAACAAATCCACCACTCTAGATTATTCAACGACAATATAAAACCAACCCAAAAGCTGTCTATGGATTCTGACACATAAAAATGAATGTTCAAATTGAACATTGTTTTTGATACAGTGTGATGTAAATAATACCAACACATCATTAACAGGGGGTGACGGCCAAATAATCAAACAATTCGACAACGATATTTTTGAAGTTTTTCTGTGTATACAATTTATTGTTTCCATTATATTTTATTCAACCAATACGATCATAACGATGAATTCCGAACCCACGCAAAGCTGTGAGGTCATGAAGCAATGCTATGAAAATTTAATAGTTATTGATGTCGGCGCTAATCTAACCAACAAGAAGTATGGACGGGACCTGGATTCCGTTGTACAAAGAGCTAAAGATTCAGGTACAAGAAAGTGTTAAGAATTAATTCTTAGTATACCTACATTATAATTCCACAATACAAAAGCTGTCATTGATTTATTTCGACATACGGCAGCTTTCCATATTCTTTATGACGGTATCAATTTGTTATGTCTTAATTTTTTAAGTTATTTTTTTTATTGTACTTACGTCACCCAATAATGTTACACATGTATAAAAATAACATACATTCATAGTGTAGGTGCATTTTGAACTTGATGAAAGGTATTAGATGATGTATACAGTTTTCACAAGGAAAATCTGTATTTGAGTTAAGACTTTTAGGAGGATTCCAAAATTCACACATTTGTAGCAATAAATTATAAAATAAATTCCTAAAGTAGAGGTTAGCGTGCGGACCTCACGCCCTGTTAGTGTGGCTGCGATTCCCACATCTGTCAGATTTAAAAAATTCTGAAAATGCAGGACTGCAGCCCATTGGGTTGAGCAATTGTCTGACTACCAATTCTTTTGAAAAATAATCTGTCAATATTGCGGAAATTCATATTCTCCAATTTGGAGTGGACACGGTAAAAAGAAGTTAATAAAAAATGAGTTATATGGTATGCAAATTTCAATAGATAGCCACAAACAAAACATGTGAAAAGTTAGACGTATGTGTACATCTATCATTTTTGTATAATCCTAAGAAGGCATTATCAGTGGTGAAAGAATTGAGATATGGTTTTAATGGGTAGCTATCTTATATTTTATTGAGAATACATGCACTATCCATTGAAGTTGTTTTTCTCAAATGGCAACTTTAACTGTATAAGACAGTGCTCTGCAACCATCGTGCTACTATTTTGGCTGTACTGTGGTGTATTTATTTGATATAAGAAAAAAATTGTCTATAATATAAAATATTTTTATTCGCTCATGTGGCGGCATTTGACTACTCTTTTCTCAACGAGTCAACAAGCATTTTTCTCTTAATATCGTATTTATTATACATAAGAATGAAATTTAAAAGTCTTAAAAATTATCAACATCTTCAGATTTACTATGTTTTCCTCATTTATTTCACATTTTTTGGGTTAAGAAAATAAATCTTTCAAAGAACTAAGAAGAAAAGAAATACATGTTATTCAACTAGCTGATATGCTTAAGCCAATGCGAATAATGATTTCGAATTAAAAATGGAGTTCCTAAACAACGTTTGACAATATTCAAACAAACATTGACGTGTTTTGATGTAATTCGAAAAGAATAAAAATACACTTCATTGTTATAAAACCACATCCATTGTCACAGTAATTATCGACTTAATATTATGTATTAGTGTTCGTTTTATTATACATGACACTGAAGTATCACATGACTAATGCTGCCACTCTGGCGGCATCCAAATGGAAAGGGTTTATGTAATTTCTGTGTATGCATATTTTTACTTGTGATGTGCCATGAAATTTCGAAGACAACATTGGTGTGGTGTGGATGATAAAAGGTTGCAGAGTACTTGTACAATACACTAAGATGTTTTTGTATTCCTTCAACTGCATTGAAGTTTCAAGGAGATTTTATGTTTTGTATAAGTTTGCATTTTAAAAGTGATACTTTATTCAGTCCAATAATAAATTGATTATCTTAAATTTTTAGGTGTTCAAAAAATTATGGTTACCGGTACTTCAGTTAGAAACAGCAAAGAAGCTCTCCGCTTAACTAGAATATACCCTGGAGTAATATATTCAACTGCAGGTATTTATTAATGATATCTGATTATAACTTCATTTTTTTCACAATACACAGACAATAGTGGCAAAGAAGTTATCCTACCAACACACAAATATTTGGTTTTCCTTTTTTTTATTCGTGATCTATAAAGGCACTGGATTCTCATAGTAGACGGATTAAGAAATTAATTGTTGTAGTGTTAAAAATTCAAAATGTTTTTTTATTAAAATTTGGGATCTCCTTCAAAGTTTGATCTTGTTACTAGATAAAAATTACGTATTATACTTTATGTTGACTTAAATCCGATGCGTCAATCTTATAGATAACGACTAATTATTTTAAAAAATTGCTAAGAAACTATGCTACAAAGTTTCGAATGGTTGTGAATTGAATCAGAAACTATAATTTATCTAATGTAAATTATTGATCAATTCTTATGAATATTGTCTTTATAGTAGCTTTGATTAATTTGCCATATATTTCAAATAATATTTTTGAGTTAGCGAAGACTAAGTTGATTGTATCTTGTTTTTGAAGGTGTGCATCCTCATGATGCTAAATCAATGGTAGAAGAGGATCTCTGGGAGTCATTACACAGTATAGCGGTTGCACCTGAGTGTGTGGCCATTGGAGAATGTGGTTTAGATTATGGGAAAGATTTTTCTGAACCTGCGGTACAAAAAGATGTATTCATTAAGCAGGTAAATCAATTATGGATTTCAGGACTGTATTTCTACAAATGTAGTTGATTATTCTTTTTCTCCTTTATTGGCACTGCAGCGAGAAATGTTGCATATCTTTTCCGCTACTATTATTATATTAATTCATTGGCTCCCAATTGGTGAAACTAATAGATAAATATGTATGTAAACTAATAGTATGGGATAAGAGAGGCTCAGAGAACCTCTTCGTCGTCCAGTTAGCAACATTGATGTTAGATTTATATTAATTAATTAATTAATTTATATTCAAAAATATAAATAACTTTTATCAAATTTCTCCTGTAGTTAGATGAAAAATACTCATTATTTATATATGTAACACATAGTAATCTAGTGAATGGCTAACAATGAATCTCAATAAAAATCTTCGATTTACATATTGTTTTTAGTTTTGTATTTTAAATAATTAATTGATTGAGAATTAGGTTTGAAATTATTGTTATTCGATTAGTATAAATAATGATTTATCACAAAATAAAACATATATTTAAATAAACGATTGGAGTGTTGCATATTTTACTGTTTTCACAGTGAGAGGCAAATTATTGCATTTCAATTAATTTTTTACCTTTCACTCACAGAATTCTTTGAAATGAAATTTGCTTGCATTGCTCAATGTTTTTATATGCACTATTGCTTGTGCTCGGATTATTATGATACATTACACTTTGAATGATTTAACAATTATTTGAAGCATAAAATTGTGATTTTATTGTGTTTATCAACTTATTAATTTTTGACTCATGAAATATTTTTATCCACAATTGTTCATGGTGATTTTTGTATTTTTAGAATATGTGTTACTAATTGTCACTACCAAGAAAATTCTTTCTTATCAGTTTTGATTATTCGAAAGCATTCCTAAAATTTATTTAGAATTTTTCCTGTTGGCATTTGATGGTTCCCATTGTTGAACTATTTTTACATTACTTTCCAATAGTGCAGAATAATAGAATAATAATAGTAAATAATAACATAGGTATATTCTTTTTTTCGATCCATCATGATATGTCCCTTATACTCAAAATTTTGTTAGTTCAGTATTCGCTATAGCAGTATTTAACTGTATATTAAGCTACTACTGACACAATAGCGAAGGTTTCTCTAGATAATATTTTATTTTCTAATTTTGTGGGTACGTTGTACGGTTGTTTTTTATTGAAAAATGGCGTTTAAACATTGTTTCTTGACACATTTACTTTGTTGTCTATGGTAGTATTAATAACTCCTCCCTTATATTTTGTAATTTTAAAATTGAACGGCATATTATATTCTATGATGCACAAATTTCTCGACAGATTGAACTTGCATGTGAACTAAAAAAGCCGTTATTTGTTCACGAGAAGGAAGCACAAGATGATTTATTAAGCATATTATCATCATTCAAAGGCCGTCTACCCCCTGTAATTATACATTCATTCTCTGGGACGGATATCCAGGGCATCAAATATTTAGAACAGGGATTCTACTTAGGCTTAACAGGTAATAAATAAATATTTCTTCATCAATTATTTTATAAAATTTTATGATTTGATTGTAAATACAGGACAAGGATTCTTGTATTGTTCTGTTGTGATTCGGTATCAGACTTCCAGCCAGTGGGCTTGTAATGAAGTTAATTTCTATGTGTTGTTAAAGGCAACTACATGTTTCTTTTCTCGTAGATTTCTCGAAAATTCTCATTTATTGCAATTCTACAAAGGTTTTGCAGACAAAATGTATTCAAAACATCCACAATCTAAAAACAATAATTATTAATGAAGTAGATACTACATTACAATATAAACTATATCTGTATACAAATGCAATGTGAACTAATGTTTTAATAGGATCTCAATAAAAATATTTATCATCCGGCCCCCATGTTTTGAAATGTTTCAATCCGGCTCATTTCTCAGAAAATTTGGTGAACCCTGATCATCTTTTATTTTCATGTAGTCTGAAGATTTCAAAAAGTGTAACCTGAATCTCAAATAAAAGTATATATTAGATAGGATGAATTTCTAATAATTTTAGTTTAAAAGTAATTTCTACCAATCACCATCGATTGACAATATCAACAGAGCCTGTGAACATCTAATGCAGATGTAATAAATAATTCAGTATATATTTGACTATATGGAATATACAACTAATTTTATTCTTATTGATTTTACCGTGTTTTGTTAATATTTCAGGTTATATTTGTAAGGATAAAACTGATAATGGAGTCCGTAAACTTCTGTCAGAGGGGAGAATACCCCTGGACAAATTATTGGTTGAAACGGACTCGCCTTTCATGTATCCAAATACAAGAGCCTCCAAGTTGCCTTCACACGTGAAAGATGCCCTCACTGAACGGTATGAATCTTTTTTTATAACAGTATTTATTTATCAAATTTAAGATTGTAATCTTCTGCCAACTAAATTTGGATGATACCCAAATTTTATTAAGATATTTATTTTGATAAAAGTTATATAAATATATATATATTTACTAGCTGTTTTCCATTTAGAATTGTGAAAATTGATTTTAGAAGTATTATAATCAAAATTAATATATACCTATATCATTCAAGATTGTAGTTCTTTAGTAAATTGCAATGGGAAGTTTTGCTTTATTGGCATATTTGCTTAACTGTAATCATCTGATTAAATATTGATTGTTGACATGATAAAGAAATAATTGATAACTAATCCTCGTGTTGCTATGATTGGTCATATTTTATATAGTGTCCAACATCTATGACATATTTGTTGACATTAGCTGCTTGTTATATTTCTTTCAGATCAATGACATTTTTACAACGATATTGTACTTTTCAACGAAACGAGCCTTGTTCATTGCCAGCAATTGTGGAAATGATTGCAGCATTTATGGGGAACAGTCCGGAGGATGTTGCATTAGCCACTGCGTTTAATGCATTGAAATTATTTGGTTTGAGCCAATAATTTGGTATGTATTTGATTTAATTTAAAAAGACAAACTATTGCTAATAAAGGTATTCTCAATTATATGGTTCATAGAAAACAAAAATTTGCACAAGTGAATTCTTATTACATAGGTGCAATAGTTGATGAAATTGATTATCAATGAAAAAAAAACAACCTATAATTTATTAATCATCATATCTTCTTTTATTTATGGCAGGTAATTTAAATATTTTGAAAATGTTATAAAATAATTTATTTAGCTGTGTTAAGACACTGAGAGAAATTCAGTTTTCTATTACTGCTTGTAGATAAATTGCTTGAACCATTAATGCGGTTTCACTATCTATGATACTTATTATGTTTTTGTATATTTCAGATGGTTCCTATTTTCTTTGATGCAATACTCAATTGTTGGTGTGTATGCGAAGAACTCTTGCCCTAATTCAATTGTCCCACCACAACAAGGTTGTGATTATCACGAAATCACATTATACAAAATTTTGTAGCCGGCTTACTTTTAGTTAATGTTTTGAACTGTCTTTGAAATTTATGTGACTATATTTTAGGTTTATATTGTTTATTTTGTAGAAGAAACACATATCAAATACATATTATTTCTTTTGAAATAACTTTCCCAAAAGTATATCTAGTTATGCTTATATATTTTTGATTAAATACTCATTTCGAATTAAAAGATATTTATATTTTGTAATCTTCTACTAATCGATTATTGTAGTATGTAATTATATTGACGCTAAATGTTTTGAGAATCATTTTTATGCAGTGATGGTTCTCAATTAAAAACGTATTTATTAGTTAGGATAAGACTAACGTTTTTTGGCTTCTAAAAAATATTCATCATCCATCTTGGTGAAAAAATATATATTGTGTGTTCGGTACACTATATTTTCAAATCCGTAAAGAGTACTAAAGTAGTGAAGTAATAATTTATGTTGTCAGGGAATCATAGATCATAACGGACATTAATGTCTCAAATATTCGCTATATTGTAGGAATTTATACATCATATCGTGTAAATATTATTTCCTTAAAATAGTACCTAATATATTTTATGTTTATTGGATAACTATATAAAATAAGATGTGTTATCATCTTAACTGCATTCTCCCTTAAATATTTGACTGACAATGTTATAATTAACCATCTAAATAAGTTGTGTTAAAACTACGTGCAATGATTTGTTTCACTTTTAAGTGCATTTTTTTGATCTAGCTAAATCGGCTTCCATGACTTGGTTATGACATTTAATACAAAAAAAATATTGTAATTTAAGTTGTGAGTTGACTAGTCAGATTTGTTTATGATTTGTAATAAGCTTGTAACTATAATTGCTTTTGTATATATTTTTGACCATAAGTTTTTATATACAAATATTACCTACCCTTTTTTTGTTATTTATAAGTCGCCGCAAATCTAAATCCTAGAAAATCGTTTACATTTAAATTAATATAAAAATCATACATGTTTTCAACTGTTACAGTCACATATAAAATGACTTTAAAATAAATAATGTGTAATATTCTTTCTATATGTTGAATAGTACACTATTGCCAATGGTAGCTATTATAACTGTTGTCATTTTTATACATGGATATATTTTTGAATATTGACAGCTAAAGGAGAGATATGGTGCTGATAAAATCGCCAACGTCCATAAACAATTAAAATTTATAGATAGGTTAAACACGAATATAAATAGCTCCCAAACACACTAGTTACATCCAAATACTGTTATTCTGGGAGAATCGTGCCTTATCCTGTAATCATTTGTGATATGAAATTTAATGTATACATATTGTTGACTGTATCCTCTATTTTCTATTGATAAAATATAGTTTATTTATATAATATAGAACTGTGTTTCATTCCCCTTCTGATATTTTACAAAAATGCTAATTTAACAAAGAAGAGAAGTTGGTGCTCTTACGTTTACATTACTCCTACACTTACTCATCTGGAGCCTTTACCTATTGAAGTCTCTGCGGTAAGCGAGGGGCTAGCATGCGTGCTTTGGAACAGTAGATTAGGGGCTCGAATCCACAGCTGCAAGATTGGATACCCAATAGGTTAACATGTTGACTGCCAACTACGAGATATCTCTTAGGTTGTTTACCTGCCCAGGACACCTACTACGAGCTATGTCGTACCTTCATTACTTGCGGGAATTTGTAGCATAACAGTGTAAATATGAATAGAAGGCCTCAGGAAAGAAACAAAAAATCAGGTTTGGCTTGAATGAACAGAAAATACAATTATATAAAGCTTTATATTTTAAGCTTTTTGATTATTACTATGTAGTTTTATTAAAGTTTTTAATAATTTAGCATGATTAAATCACATTGGCTCCTTAGACCGGAATCATCAAAAATTCTGTGGTAGTCAACGTGTTAAGCAATTTGCTGATGACTAATTGTGAAAAAATCTGCCAAAATAAGTTGACAATATCGTTGTGTGGTCAACTTTACACTATTGAGATCTATATACTCCAACGGTTTCAATATATTTTTTTGCCATAATTATCCGCTCTGAAAGTAAAGCAATATGGATGTCCACTGCAGAAATTTATTATATGGACCTATATATTGTGGAAATTCATCTTGCAAGATTTCTTTCATGTAAATTAATTGCTAATATCTTCCAACACCCAGTAGAAGATTAAAAAGATATTTTAAAATAAACTTGTTGATTGCACATCAATCAAAGAATTTAATGGAACCATAATAAAAAATAATTAATTGGTTAGCAAACTTCAGTCTAAAATAATTTTTGAATGGTTTCTTTAATAAATTTGTTTTAGACGAATTTGTCAATTTTAAGACAAAACTTTTTCTACATAAATACACGCAATAATTATAGTTTTTCGAAGAAAATGCTTTCGATTGTTAAATTATTCAATTGATTGAATTAAAATAACTATTCATCTATCAATGTAGTGTGTTCATAATTAGACGAAAAATTATTAACCGGTTTACTGAAATTATCACATGCTCGTGTCGGAGTATAACTCATCCAATACCCACCAAGTCCGGTGACTCGACAAGGTCCTATTTTTTGTGCCGCAGGAATGGTTTAATTGTTTACTTTCATGTATGTAACGAATAAAAACTTAAGTGCATAGTTTTTTTTAGAATATCGATAGAAAATTATTTTATTATATATTATTTTATGTTAAAACATTTCAGTCACTTCGTATCTCATATGAAAAATATAAATGTCGTGTAACGAAGCAATTGACGTGTCCGTTATTTACGATTATATTCTTGCGCCAAGAATGCGGTACCTAGCAACATTCAGATCATCTTATTTATGCAGCAGCTAGCAACACATGATATAGATTGACATTTGAAGGATGGCGGCTTTTTCTTGGTTATCTTTTTCTGACATTCGATTATTTAATAAATTTAAATGTAAAAGATATGTTAAACACATTTATAAGAGTAGACAATATTGTACTGAATCAAAAGTCCTCACTTCCCCTGAAGTTGAGGCTGTCCTTCCGAATGGGTAAAGAAATAAACGAATATTTATTGTGCATTATTTAAAGGTTATGTTTTGTATTGGTATATATTTCGTTGCTTATTCTAGACGAAACTTAAAAATATCAACGGGTAAATATGCGAGATTTGCCGATGGATGTGCTGTGGCTACTTTGGGTGATACAAGTGTGATGGTCACTGCAGTTTCGAAGATAAAAGCATCTTCAAACTCTTTTCTTCCCTTGGTGGTAGATTACAGACAAAAATCCGCTGCAGCCGGTAGAATACCGACAAACTTCTTACGAAGAGAATTGGGTAAGCTTAAAATAATAATTATAAATTATTTAATTGCTCTTAACCACAGTTTTATGTAAGTTTTTTCCTAGGTAGTTTTAAATCATTGCAGGATTCATTCTCAACCATGAATTGTCATAGAAAATTAAACATGATTTTATTTCATATTTTATTTATAAATTTCCATGTTTGTAACAACGGGTCCTGACGACATTCTTAATTAAAAAAGTGATCATTCAATTTATTGAGTAAATTCTTTATGTACAATTTAATCACAATCCACCAATGCAAGATTGGCGGAAGAGTAATTATTTTTATATATTTCATGGTTTTCGCTTATAGTTCCTAAAAAAAACAAATTATTCATTGAACTGATTGTGATATTTCTACTGAGAACTTCCGTTATTTATACTGTAATTTCGAAATTGGACTATTATCTTGAGAAATAAGAAGGCTTCAATAGATTGTCAATAAAATCATGAAAATTAAAACAATTAAGATTAAAAATGAAAAAGAGTTGAAAATTACAGTACAATTCCAAAATATTTGAACAGATATACTTACATATATTTTAAAAATGATTGTGTATTAAAACATGCTAGAGTAAGTTCATGGCAATGGTTTATTGTAATGACATTTCATTTTATGGTCAGGTCCTTCTGAACGTGAAATATTGACATCAAGAGTCATCGATAGATCACTACGGCCACTGTTTCCTGCTGGATTCAATTGTGATACTCAAATTATCTGTAATATGCTGTCAGTAGACTCTATAAATACCCCAGATATTGTTTCCATCAACGCTGCCAGTGCCGCTTTAAGTTTGTCAGATATCCCTTGGAACGGTCCAGTAGGAGCTGTTAGGTTTGTTAAAAAATATGATGACAATTCAACTAATTTTATCTAACACAATACTTAATGTATGTTACTAAGTTTTTAGTTTTATTAATTTATTCAGAAGTCACTTTTCTTATTTCATAGGATCTAATTGAATTCATATAGTCAGCATATATTCTATGATAACAGATGCTTCATGCTTTGTACAATATATTGCTTCGTAAGCACACTGGGTTATTGGGCTGCACTATTTCATCATTATATCTCAATTGCTTAATCATAATCTACATCTTTTTTCTCAATAAGTACTCTTAGTGTTTTCCAAATATTTAAGTATTTTCTTCACTAATATATTCTAAAATGTGATGTGTTTCAATTTTACAGATTAGGACAAATAGACAATGAAGTAATTATAAATCCCACTAGAAAAGAGCAAGAAGAATCTTGCTTAAATATGATAGTGACTGCTATGAATCAAAACTTAGTCGTCATGTTGGAAGGACATGCAAATAACATATTGCAGCAAGATTTATTAAAGGCTATTAAAATAGGTATGCTTCTGTTTGCAGAACCATTTTAAATAAAAAAAATATAAATACTAAAATACTAGCTTTATTCTACTCGGCTTCACCGGGAATAGTTTTACCCTCATTCTTTCTTCTTCTTTTTTCTTCTTATACCACATTCACTCCCAAAGTGGAGCATATGGATCTACACAGTGTTAAGATATATACTCCAAAAGTGGACCACTGTGAAGATATTTTGACAGATTATTTTTTCATGAGAATTGTTTTTCAGGCGATGAGTCAACAATGAGTATCTAGTCCTGCATTTTTGGATTATTATTATTTAACAAAGCATGTCTTTTTCAGGCACCAAAGAAGCACAATCAATAGTTAAGGCAATAGAAAGATTACAAAAATATTTTGGTAAACCAAAAAGAGTCCTTGAAGAACAGTTAGAAGACAAACCTGAACTTATAGAAGCTGTCAAATCATTTTCAGTAATGAGATTGCAAGAAATATTTAGGTATGCATTTTAAAATGAATTTTATATGAAGAAAGATATAAATATTTATACGTCAACACCATTTTTGCTATGAAGTGTACAGTACAAATATAAAATTGCTATTTTGGAGTATACATATTATGGAGCTATACAGAGTTGGGGTTCCTCCAATTCTTGATGAATTTTTTAAATTTGCAGTGATTCCAGTCATGATAAACTATCCCGTGACGAGGCTGTAAATTGTGTTAGATCCGATGTTGTAGCTAAAGTGAGGGATAGCTTTGGAGTAGAAGATTCTGATGGTGCAAAAACTACACTGTGTTTCAATAATATCTGCAAGCAAGTATTCCGAGATGCCATTCTACAACATGAAGTGCGATGCGATGGAAGAAATTTGGATCAACTCAGAGATATATCATGCCAGGTTATTAATTTATTATTTATTATCAATTTATAATAAGACTGATGTTAATCGGATAATGGGAAAAATAGAATGAACACAGTTGGACAACTAACATTCTGACACAATGTAAAAAAAAAACAGAACTTTTATGTGTAACATGGTGTGATTAAAAACCTTCAAATTATGATTCGGAATCTTTAATCTTTTAGTCATTTTTAAGTTCTAACAGTGATCTTCAAACTGGCCCCTACCACCCACTAATGGAAAATTCAGGTCATATGTTGGGGGTGAATGTTTTTGTCCATTTTTATAAAATTTGTACAATTGCAACTTAGAATATCTGGTCACTTTATAGAAATGATAACTGTGGACAAACTGTATTGTTTAATGTCTAAGGGTGTTGACAGTTGAGCGATTGACACATTACAATGTGCTTCGAGTCTTCGATATCAAAAATTCTGGCAAAATATGTGGAAAAAGAGATTTAATTTGTTGATATTTGAGTGTATTTAAAAACCTTCTTGTATAAAATTACTTCAATATTTATGATTTGAATATCATTCTTTTATCAGGTTGATCTTCATAAACCTCTGCATGGTAGCTCACTATTCCAACGAGGTCAGACTCAGGTGTTTTGTACAGTTACCTTAGATTCTCCTGAGAGTGCACTGAAAATGGACACCCTGACTATGCTTACTAGGTAAAATAAAATACATATGATGATAAATGATTACATTGTGTAAATATAGACCTATATTTATAGTGTGTAAAAAGTGATTATTTACACAAAAAAAACTCATGTAGTTTGTTGAGACAATATTATAATTATTATAAGATAAACTAAATAGCTTCAGTATTAGCATTTTTTAAGTTTTACTTCTTCTTCCGTCATATCCTCTCCCTAAATTGAGGATAAGGCTACAGCATGACGCCTCTAGGAATCTCTGTTACTCGCTAGCTGTTTTGCAACCTTCCAGCTCATGTCAGCATCTTTTACTTTTACTACATACAGTGGTATGAAACTGACAAGAAGCTCTGGAGTTCGTTTATTTATTTCCACTTGAGTAGTTTACCAAACTTAGGGTTTCAGGTTTAGGTGTATAGTATGATATAAATTTTATGATGTACTCTTGTTTGTGAAATAATTATTTGTTTCCATAAGTAACATCGTCATCAGAATTAAAACATTCTTTTTTATTTCAGTGGCATCAAAGAAAAGAACTTCTTCCTCCATTATGATTTCCCTCCATTTGCAACGAAAGAAGTAGGACGAGTTGGAGGCCCTTTAGGTCGCAGAGAAACAGGTCACGGAGCTTTGGCTGAAAAAGGATTGATGCCAATTATTCCTAAAGACTATGGATTCACCGTTCGACTCACTTCTGAAGTACTAGAATCAAATGGTTAGTTTTTATTATTGCTGACCTATATATCAAATTACCTGTATTATTATTTGATAATTTACTATAAAACAAAAATGACAATTGAAGATAATAATAATATGGTTTATTTTTATACAAGTTTTTTCTGAAGATATGGATAATTTGAAGTACCTCCAAGAATAAATGTTCCTAGGTTAAACCATCATTTCATAATTGCTATGTCTATTTTTTTAAACATAGAAATTTCAAACAACTAAGAAATCATGATGCATTAAAAAAAAAAATTACATGTAATTAAATAAATATTTTTACATATTGATGTGTTACAGGATCCAGTTCCATGGCCAGTATATGCGGTGGAAGCTTAGCTTTGATGGATGCGGGAGTACCGATTACGGCACCAGCTGCAGGAGTGGCGATAGGCTTAATAACTAAATATTCCAATAATGATACAAAACACATGGAAGACTATAAGATTTTGACTGATTTATTAGTAAGTACAGTGAAGTTTGCTTAAGATGAAACTGAGGGGACCGAAATATTTTTTCATGTTAAAAGAATTTGATGTTAAATGTCACATGGAAAAAAACCCACCAATGTTTTCCATGTCGTAAAATTTAATTAACTCGATTTCCTGTTAAATTGACATCTAATACATCTCAAATAACTTTTGTATATTCAATAAAAAAAAAACGTATATCGAAATCTGTTATGAAAAATGTATCGGAAGTCGACAAAAAATTTGTTTTTTTAATCTGTCGACGCTTCCAACACACACGTCACCAAGTTGGAAAAAAAGCTGACTTTTGATAATCGGCATTGCCTTTACCTAAAGATAAGCAGTACCTAGATATTATTGTTCAAAAATTGTAGATCTGGAAAAGTAGGGTAAAAGCATCTGGGTGACATGTGGCTGCTGACAGTAGATACATTTTGTTTGTTCGAGATGCAACATCTTTTCATGTTAAGCGATTTTTTTTCATGTTGATAGAAAAAAAAATGTTAGAAATTACACAGATTTTGTCGGGCGTGGAATATTATTTCATGTTATCTGATTGTTCACGCCAAGTATTTTCGTGTTAAGCAGTTTCCACTATAATTTAAACTTAAACCTAAAGATACTGCACATTGGGAATCTACAGATTTTAGATTACATATTGATATATAGGAGCAAATTTACAAGAATTTACTTGTATTATTCTGAAAATAGATATTCTAAAATGATTAGGTTTTTTGTGTATAAGATGTTGCATTTTTTTAAAGTGCAATAAAAATTACATTGAGTATGGAGTAAGAAAATGGTAATTTCTGGGGTATAATTCTAATGTCTAATGTTGTGTGAGTGTCTGCTTAATTCAATTTTCACTAAATATTTTAGGGAATAGAAGATTACATGGGAGACATGGATTTCAAAATAGCTGGAACTAAAAAGGGAATAAGTTCTCTGCAAGCTGATATCAAAATTCCTGGACTTCCACTTATAATTGTCATGGAGGCTATACAGAAAGGTTGTGATGCAAAATCTAAAATAATTGACATAATGAATAAATGCCTCAACAAACACAGGTAAGAATATTCACAGTCCAGCTATAGAGCGAGCCATGATAATGATTGGTATTAAAGACGATTTTCAGTTCTAATTTGAGTCATAATTAAGCTAGCCACAAGTGATCAGGGATTTAATGAAATTTTCTTGAGACCTTCATATCTGGTGACATTAGTTATCATTCATTTGTTAACAAGCTGTAATTATTAAATTCTTTCAAAAATTGAATTAAAACCTGACTAGTAAAAAATTAAGCATCAACTATAATTATATCAATGAGAAATAATCAGACAACAACAAAAAGTTGACATATTCTACAAATTAAATAATTCCGATAAACGTTCAAAATATTGAATACTTTAGACTCAATTCATTGATATTTTAGGAACATTCAATTGATTCTCTATTTACTGGAGTAAATGATAAAAATATTCACTTTATAACATAACATTGGTTGCTTTAACCTGGATGAATATCTGCTATAACTTTACACCCTTTCGGACAAATATTATGGATTAAGGCATGTGAATAATCTTGTAGGGATGGATGTCTTGAATGTCCTAGGGAGAACTTCCCAATTTCTCATCCTGTGGTGGAGTGTTTGTCATTATGAGAATCCTTAATAAGAATAATATGTAATATTCAAAATTACATTAATTATAATACTTTTAATCAATTTAATTGTACTTACTGATTTTAATCTCATTGAAATGAAAAACTTGTCTGTAAATAGAATCGAGATTGGGTTTACTAAGATTTCAATTTTTGTTTTCAGTTTAATCTTTGAGTTGTTATCTACATAATATTTATGATTTTAGATCACCACCTAAAGACAATATGCCTGTAATAGAAAAAATGGAAGTTGAAGTTCATAAAAGAGCAAAATTTCTGGGAGCTGGCGGTGGAAATTTGAAGAAACTTCTTATTCAAACTGGAGTCCAGGTAAAATGCTGGAATATAAGCTTAATAAAGAAGAAAAACTCTAAATTTACAATAGGTTAGCATGTTATTTTAGGATCATAATATGAAATCTTAAGAATGGCAAATTCACAACCAATGAACAATTTTATCATTCAATCTAATTTATTTCTTTCATTAAGTCAGTTTGCTTTTGGTTCACATTTTATTTCATTCTAGGTAACACAATTGGAGGACACAATGTTCAGCCTGTTTGCACCATCGCAACAAGCGATGGACGAAGCTAAAGAGATGATTTCTAAGTGGATGTCTCTGGACCGGGTACCAGATCTTGAGTTTGGTGCTATTTACACTGCCAAGATCACGGAGATTCGGGACGTTGGAGTCATGGTGACTCTTTACCCTTCAATGCCGCCAGCACTTTTGCATAACACACAGCTGGACCAGAGAAAGGTAAGATTTTGCAGTATTATATGATTTTCATCTGTATTTAGATTCAGGATGTGTATAACTGGTATGGGACTGGGACATTATAACGTAGTGTTATCTCTTTTCTCTATAATACAAAAATGGTCCAGCAAAATAGCATGTTTGCGTGGTTCAGCAAATTTTTAATTCACTTTTTTAACACTCGACTGCTAATCAAAATCCAATTTTACTTCATCCGAAAAGTTAGTGCTGGGTTAAAAAAAGAATATATATTTATAAATTTACCAGGAACCGAAATAGGAGAGAAACCCACAGTTGTCATTTATGTATGACTGTAAAAGGCGTGCTGATAGGATTCGTAGAGTTAAATATATTTCATTATAGGAAGTAAATACTTTCTTTTCAATAATAACAGCAATAAATTTTCCAAAAACAGTTAAATTTAATCCAATAATGTAAATCTATATCGACTGTAGAAATGGAATAGGATATAACCCACACAGAAAAAATTTACAGGAGGCATAAAAAGTCTATTTAATGATTTTGGGCCAAAGTGAAAATATTTAACTCACAACCTTAAAGCGTACGAAGATTAAAATTGGTGTTTTATTTACCCAAACTGAGACTAATTTAATAAACTATTCAAAAAGAATAAATAAAATTGATGTGGTGGAAGTCCATTTTCCTGGTTGAAAAATTGACAGTGCATCCTTTTTTCATACTTAAAAGCTAAATTTAGATACTAATACTTTTACAGCTTACATCCTTTTGATAGCATGCGTATTAAGCTGTATACATTTTGATTATTAAAAAATGCAATTTCGACAAAACTGAGGGTTCCATTTTATTCATTTCTATAGTTGATTATTCAAATAAATACTGAAGTTTTAGTAGAATTTTTTAAAAATTTAGTACACAGTACAAATCAGGCCATTTTATTTATTTATTTGAGAAACACATTTGAACCAAAACATGTCAATGTGACAACCCAGTTTCCTTTAAATCTTGCCTTTAAAGAATGTGTTAGTTTGTGATGACGGACAATTGCTTATTATAATATCATCTCCATATGAATAAAAATCAGCCATGAGTGCACTGATGTGAGTCATTCGAACTAGCAGAGGATGTGGTGAAATGAAAAGAAGGTTATATAGTCTATTTAGATTTTCCGATATTCAAAACGCGTTAGTTTTTTTAAAAATCATTTAATTCAAAAATATTTTGAACTGTCGAATCCGCTGTCCCCTTCTCTGAACCAAGACGTTCGTCAATAGGTTTCTTTCAAGATTGTTAATTCTACTGTTGAGAACCGCTGATTTAGAATATTGCATGGGTTTGGTTTAGATTATTAGAATATTTTGGGTTAGAAATTCTCTAATAAGTCATGTAATAAAACAGAATATCAAGAGTACAGTTTGGCGAAACGCACGTTAGGTTAGGGTTTGCGAATAAACCGGTAAATATCATCACTGAAATTATCGGTATTTATTTTCGGTTATCGTACATTTTTATAGATTTTGATATATACGTTTTGAACGTAGTCCATTACGAAAAAATATTTTTTTATAAAAAGATTCGAGACGGATGACGTCGATTGATAGTGATAAGATTATACGCAAAATTAAAAAAATATTACGTAAATGTTTTATAACGCAAAAAATACTCACTAATATATACACCTACGAGTTGACTATTTATATTTGTTAGAATTATTATTAAATTAGGCTATGGAATTTTTTCCAGGGAATTCTAGTAATCACACCGTTCACAACCTTACGATATGTCTGTAAATTGAAGGCTTTGATATGTCCGTTTTGGTCTGAATGAAAGAATAATATTATTTTGTCAATTACATCATTCTTGAATTTTATCTCTCCAATAATATTTGACTGTAACTGTTATTGTATTCTATATTATCAAAATTTCTTCACAAATTATGGGTAGTAAAATTAACAGTGACTAATAGTTTGCGATCAGTAAATTACCGGCTAGAATAGTGTTTGTAATTACGCGTGAACATGAACAACCAATTAGTTACCGGTACATGGATCGGTAGTGTAAAGATTTTAATTACCGGCAATGTAAGCCCTGATTGTAAGTAGGTACACACTCTAAGCAATAAAACCCCACACCAACCCTCGTTAAAGTTGACCGTGACCTGCCACCGGAAGAGTGGGCGCCGAGGAAGGGCTGGTCAATAAAATCGTCTACTGTTTTACGACAGGCGCTTTCCTACAGTCACCACCAATGCTAGGATCGCGGTCTTATTTGTAATTTCACTATTAATTAATTTTTTTATTTAATTCATCCGAATTCTAGAAATACACGTATACTATACAATTGCGACTTCAATTAAATCAATCGTTTTACAGATGTCTTCATTCATCTCTCTATCTAGTATATAATATCTTTATTACCCGACTGCCTAGGATAAATTCGAGCTCATTTTTTATTAAAATTAATTGTATTCATCCTGTTATATGGCTGTGTACAATATTTTAGTCTCTTGTTGACGAACGGTGATGATGTTGAAAGTTGAAAGTAACATAGTTGACCTAGAAATGACAGTCAAAATGAGATGTAAAAACTTCACTTTGCTGCTGCTGTTCGCTGTTTGGGCGGAGTTCTTGTGACAGACAGACACGCATGTATTTTCTGTTTTATTTTATATTATAGATAGTTAAGTATCCTAAAATGAACTGGCGTTTAATGTTTTCGACATTTTTTGCGGCGAAATCACAATATGCGTTTTTGTATACTGTTATTAGTAAACGTTGAGGTTAAATAATGAATAGGTACACAGTCAAACGACGCGTTGGAGCTAAAAAATATCTTTAAAAACGGTAATATATTTGCGGGAAAAAGTCAGCTCATTTTAGACACCGTATTGACGACTTAATGTGCAAGCCACCTAACGCCATCCATTCCATTTTACTAATCTTGAATTTTTCTATCGTAAACGGCCGATTCCATGCAGCATATACATACACCAACGTTTTTTGTTGTTTCAATTGGAGTTGGCTGGTTTGTAGATAAGGTCATCGATATATTATAGCTAACGGCCTCCCAGGACACCAGAATCCTATTCATTTAACAGAGTTCTAGCTAGGCTTAGACATTTCTTAGTTATCAAATTATATTCAGATTGTATACTATTTAAAATTTGTAAAAAATGTGTTTACAATGCATATTTATGTTTTAAATCAGTCTGAGTGATACCTTTTATTTATGTGACGTCCTCCGTGTGATAATTTGATGTTGAAATATACATTTTTAAACAATACCTGCTACAAACGAATGTAGATTATATTTCAATCTATACAACTTGATACATCTATTGGTCAGAGAGTTGTGCATCTATAGTTTAAAAAAAATGCAGTTGTTGTATTGAGCCTTCGTCTTTTGGTTCCAAAGTGCACACTATACATATATTTATTATTCGATGTATATATGTATATTAATTTGAGATAATTTCATATTTTAAAATTCGTTGACTAAATACAAATGCCTGTATGTCTAAAAGCGATCGATATAAACACTAAAAGACAACTACTCGATTCTTTTTATTTCGATGTGGATTACAATCCCCAGAGTGCAATAAATCAACAGTTAACTAATTGTAAGTGATTAAATAAATAGATAAAAATAGACTAAATAAGAAAACATCCGATATACATTCCATACGTAATATTTTTACAATTATTGATTTTAAGCTCTAATTATATGGATAATATTTAAACCGATGATTCATCTAATATATACATTCAATTATACTTACATATATATATATATACACTTTACCCATAGCTATAATTGTAAAATTAGTCTCCCATGTAGCCGAGAGATTAGCGTGTGCTCTTCGGAGGCGAATATTGGGCGTTCGAATCAGATAGCTGCTGGATTTTAAATAAATCTAAACATGTACGACTAGATTTTGGACAAGTCATTTCTTCACATTGCAAAAGTCCATATACAACACGTTCGGTGCGAAAATTTTTACACTCCTTAGATCCATATGTTCCACTTTCTGAACCGACATGCCAAACAATATAAAAAATAAATTATCAAAGCGAGCGGGTGTCATAGAGAAAGAATGATTGCTATTATAATATGTAAAGACCCTATTACTGAAAGTATTATGGAAGTAGGGGCGGTAAACATTTTTTATTCGGCTCAGCAAAATTCAAAAAAAAAAGTCAGCTCCCTAGTGCGACTTTTGATGCCATCAAGCTTTTACAGCAGGGGTGGGATTTCGCCTTAGGTTTTCAATTTCCTCCAAAGCACTGCCTATCTACATATTCGTGTATCCTGAAGGAGCGAAATAAACAAACAAACTGCTTCCTCTAGCTGAAATCTACCCAAGCTTTTCAGTGAAACTACGTTTCTTGAAAATTTCTATCAATCAGATCTTTCGTGTTTTTTTCGCCCTTATCTTTTATGGCGTTGATGCTATGTTTTTATCACCTGTGCGTATGTAAGATTGAAACCAATTTTGCAAACTGTTGAAATTCGACGCGCTGTGGCGGGTTAACCGGATGTCGGATTAATCGTGATAAAAAAGAATCGTCATCATTTTTCGCAACAAATTTTATACTTCCATAATAATTATGTACGTTTTCGCTACTGAAACGTGTTAAGTGATTCTAGAGTTGTAATTGTTTTATTTTTTTACGCGTTTGTAATTTTTAAACGGTCTTAACGTATAGTGGTACAATTTTGCATACATATTTTCATTGAAATTGTTTTCGTTTTGAGAATTGAAAAAAAAAATATTTCATATGATCATGATAGATCCAATTTAATTACGATTGTCGTCACATCAATTTGCTCACTTGCTCACTCACCAATATATAGCTATGTTGCATCTCTGTTGCCGACGATCTGCTGCTGTCGCTCTGTCGCTGTGGCATCTATCGTAGCCTCACACAGTAAAACATCTATGGGACGAAATTTCCCATCTTTCGGCACCGAGGGGGTCGTTCTTATCAATCGACCACTTGTACGTGTGCGAATACTTGATGCTTTATTTAATGGTAAGTAACTGTAGTAATTTTTGAAATAGTGTTGACACGTAATATTTACGTGCGGTTTTAGAAAAACCCTTTATCTAGTTTTCTCAAAGAGTCCCAAGGACGATTGTAAATTATGGCAATTATGTTGTAATTAATCATATTTAGTCATTGATAAGTACGCGACGTTCGATGCCAGAAGTATAGAGTAAAAAACTCACAGCTGTCGAAGAATTTAAAAAAATCTAAGATGAAAAACTGGATATCTAATCAATTCCCTAATTAACTGATAACCGATAGTCATTATACGCAATCAAATTTTTACGTTGTGGTGATACATCTAATTTTACATTTTATATTATTGTTTGGAAATTTCCACATTACAGAGGTCAATTTATTACATTTCTGGAGTAGATATTATCATACTGTGTAAAGGCATATGCTTTACTTTCGGAGTGGACATATTAAAAAAAAATTCAAAATGCCATTGTAAGTTTTTCGGCCGGCACCCCAGCTCTTTTCTTTGTTTATATCATGTTTGCTCGGAAAGTGGAAAATGTAAATCTTCAAAGTGTGAAGATATCTATTTCAGGAATGGACTATATGGTTCTCACTTTTGTCAAGACGTAAGATGATAGTTTCCATTGTATAAAAATTGATTGCCAGTCGTGCATCTTTGATTTTTTTAAATTCAACAGCTGTAAGAATCGAACCAGCATTCTCCGGCCCCAAACCGTGCATGCTAACCTCTCAGCTACCGGGGAGGCAACATTTTATAGGTCACAGTTTAAAAAATGTATTAATTCTAACACATATTTCGCTTATTACCGTTTGAAAATTATTAATATGAAACTATACTCATTGTTCTCGCAAAAAATGATCTGTCAAAGTTTTCAAGTGGATGTGAAATGTGAAAATTACTAGTATACGTGGTACCGGTTATCTGTAGGCTGCCTTTCCAATTTCCTGGTGATTGTGTAGAAATTTATACATATTTATAGATAGTTCGTATTAAACGAAACCCAGGTTACAAATACCGATAAATGTGAAAATTTATGAATACCGAATTGTTTGTAATTAGTTTCTGAACTACCACCGGAATCACGACATGAATTGTTATATACGAATTAAACGATAAATATAATTACACAGTAGTTAAATGGTAATGTATTCTATCGCGAAATCTGCGCTTCGCTTATCTCAGCTAGATGGGTAAAATTCCACAAACGGTGTCACATGTGTGGAACTCGTAAAGTGGAACTGCTTACTGTCTACTTGCGGAGTTGACGACGCGGCTTATTCGACTCGACACTCGTTCAATAGATATGTACAACATAAATAGTTGAAGTTAATAGCAAGTATTATGTAAATTTCCACTAAGTTACATACTCACTACGAGGCAGTGGCGTGCCCAATATATCTGGCGAACAAGGTTTAAGATATCAAAAAAGAAACGCCAGAAAAGTTTCATTTGAATTTTTTTTTTTATGAAAGTTCTAATTTTCCATTATTATTTTTTTTTTATTATAATAACTAAAATTATGGGACTTGATCCATAATATGTTTGCTTCGTTCGCTTGGTTGAAAAGTACCATACTTGCTTTACCCACCACCACCCGCCACGTCCCCAGACCCGTTATGCGGGCGTATGCCGTGGCATAACAAACGTGATGCGCTCTTCATAACTGCCAGCGGTGTCCCAGGAGCAGCTTCCTAAGACTTTGGTTGGCGTGCACTAGAGTGTGCGTGATTCCTATTCTAACTAATTATACCCTGTTAATATCTAGCCTTGTCGGCAAGAGACCTTCTCGTTCGCCGTAAGATCCAACTTGCTTATGTGGCGAAATAAAGGATGCCAATCACATCCTCTGGGAGTGTCTCTATATCTCGGTTGAAAGGGAAGAGCTTTTTAAGTCGTTTCAACCATTTGTCGGACCGGTTGGCCATTGCGACTTGGTTTATATGAAGGATAATTTTCTAGCTTTTGAAAAATTTGCAAAAGTACTACACTATATCACATATCGTTGCCTCAAGGAAAAACTCACGAATTGCGTTTTGTGTCATACTCAATGTATACTGTGATTTCGAGCTCTATCTAAGATAACATCAACAAAACGGCATGTATAAGTTTAAAGTTAGAGCTGAATTTTAAATTCACCAACTACCAAAAGCCAAACATTTGTGTCAACGATAAAGTCACTTCAGAAACCCGTATTTTATAAATTAAGGTTTGTTACTTGGTAATTTTTTCCTTCAGGGTGACTATTTTATGATAATGTAAAAAATAAAATTCGAAAACGCCTTCTGACTTACTAATTTTTCCAGCGTATTGGAATGTTTTAAAAACTTGAATGCCAGACATTTAAAAAAGTACATACCTTATAAGTTTGAACCTTTTAGGCCGCACATACAAGTCTGGATGATCCTAGGTTGAATATGATTACACTACTCTGCTAAATATGTGTGATATTCAAATTACTTCAAACATTTCAATACTCATTTTGTATTAAATTTGTGTCATTATTCAATTTAGATTCTCAAGTATATTTCCAATTCTATCCAATTCAATATATTCTCAAAATATCTCCAATTAGTGAATTGTACTGTCTGACTCCTGCATTGTCTACGCTACTGTTCTTGCATTTTCAAGTTAGACCGAAACCGACAAGAAAATTTTCAGTCTTTACTTTAAGTCATTACTTATACATTGCTTATACGTCCTGAAGTTTCACCTAGAACCACATATTATATAAGTTTATCAATTTGGAATAATTTTGAGTTTCAATAAAGTTCCATCAATCACAATCAAGTATCAATTATTGCACATATAGAAAAATCAATAGCTTTGAGTTGAGTAACGTGGCATGGAAATTTGTATTAAGGCATCACGCGAACAGACGAATCGTATCAATGTTATACTTGAGGAGTCGAAATACTCAAAAAACTCAAACTTCAATTGATAATTATTAGACGAACATAATCGTCCAGTGGTATTCTGGGATACAGTAAGGAAGATGGTGGCAGTCCAATATCGAGAATGTGGGGTAACTTAGTGAGAAGACGTTATTATTATTCCAAAGTGCAGAACTAACCTGCCAGTAGTCATGCCAACGCGGGGGGGTAATGGTGATGTTTAAAGAAATTTCTACGGCTATTTATTGCTGACACTAGATGGATGCACTTTTAATCATAGAATCTTTCTCACTTTCTTGGTTGACTCTTTTGCTAGTTTTCAAAATTTCTTTTTACTTTTTTAATATAATATTTACTTCTCGTTATATGAGAGATGTATTTCGAAAGCGAACTAATTCCACTATGCCAAAATTTAATCCACTAAGTCATTCATTATTATATATTCTGTTGTGACTACTTTAAACCAACAATTTTTAATATTCTTAACGTATAAAATAAAATAAATAAAAACACGTATGCTATTTATTTGATCACTTATTTTCAAAATATTCTTGCCATGTTTCGATGGAGTTATTTTTATGGACATGATAATATTAAAATGATATTACTAGTATTATAATAAAAATATATTTAAACGAAAGTAATGTATACGATATTGTAGGTGTATTTTTTTGTAGGAAATCAACTACGGTTCAACAGAAAAAAATCATACGAGGGAAAATAATAATGTATTCAAGAATTTTCGTGAATATTCACTGGAGAAAGCGAGAAAAATGTTTTTTTTTCTTGTATTTTCGTACGCAACGATACATGTATTATGAAAAGAAAGTATTTTGAATAAATTTTATTGCAAAAGAAAAAGTGGAATTCGGAAGAAATGTTAGTTCTAACAATCAATTGCAAATCCGTCCTTTTGTGCGCGAAATTTGGTATTCATCGCCCCGGGCAGGAATTTTCAATAAGTAGGATTTTTTGAATCTTCAATACTGCTTTTTTTCGAATCAGAAATATTTATTTTGAATATTGTATTCGATCGTTGTCTATGGCCTGGTTTTTGTCGCTTGCGGATTCTTCTTGGCGTGTCCTCTAGGCAAACAATTTACCACAAGACGCACTTATACTCCTGATTTTAAACCTCCAACAATTTGCCCCTAATAGATTATTATCGTAGTTATAACGAATTCAACAGTAATTTCATGTAGATTCATGTTGTCACAGATGCAGGATTGAATAAAAATTCAGGAATGTATCGGCATATTAAATTAGATGACAATTAATTCTCGTAAGAAAATCTGTCAGAATACGTCTTTGACAATGTGGATATCCATGTACTCCATTTATGGTGTGGTCATCTTCATAGTGCCGAAATCCATCTGTTTAATTTTTAGAGCGGACATGGTATAAAAAAATGTTCATCTTTATAATAGATTTGCCTGAACGTTGAGTTTATAAAATTCCTTCGCGTTTTTTATACGTAAGACTAATGTATCTAATGAAATGATTTTTGGAAAATTCACTCAATATACCAGCCGATCGCCGCTAAAAATAATAAGTAATTCGTATGCAGTATATTATATTAATTGTATCAAAGTGAATACTTCCAAATCAAGCTTATTATGTTATATCGTAAGCCATTGTCTTTGATATGTAATACGTTGTTTTAAATATCATCGCAAATAGAAACAACGAACAACTGAACAAATAGTGAAATGCATGCGATGGTATTGATTTACTGTTAGTGTTTATTCGGATGCAATCTCTGTTTATAATTTGCTATCTTCGTTTGGTGTTGTTCTATGTTGATTGCACGTTCGTGTTCATACACTCTGAAGAGACCGCAAGACATGTGGCTTGAGCAAACTGCCAACTATAAATTTATAGTGAAATTTCTTTGTATTGAAATATTACTAAAATTTTTAAATTTTATGTATTATTTTTTAACATTGCAATAAAAACACAATCCTTTAATGGTCATGAATAAGCACACATGTATTAATTGTCCGAATAAAAGTGCATTCTATAGTTTTTTTATCAATATAAGCGGCAAGTACACGTATAACTTATAAATTAAATTCCATTTAAAATGAAATAATTTCTTTCGAGATGTCGCTACAAGTTATGCAGCTATTTCCAAATTTTAGAAATCAATATTGATATAGTCACTCAGTTAAAATTGTCATCGATAAATGTGGAAATATTGCCTTGTGAACTTGATGTTATTTAAAAATATATTGTACCGTAATACACTTGTACGCTATATACATATGCTAATGATAAACTAATGATTGCATAAGATATTTCTATTCGATAAATCCTCGATTTCTCCTCTGATGTTAATCGAAAACATCGGAAGTCACACCACTTCTCCATGTGGTCTTTCAATGGATTAGTACATCGATATGAAGTGCCGAAATGTTCGAAATATAATTACATCAAACAGTATTATACCACTGCAAGAGTTGTCCCTAACTGCCTGGTAATTAATATTAATTACCGGGAAACTGTGGCGGTCTTTCCGGCAGACTGGGTCAGCCCTAGCTACCGGTTATGGAATTGTGTCTAAATAGTATTTGCCAGAAGGGTATGTAAGTAACTGGGCCAAGTTGCTGAAGTAGAGCTACTGATCCAAGTTCCTTAAATGCAATTTGAGGTGGTTAGTTAGTTATCTCATTTATTAAGTTCAACACTGTGACAAGCCAAACGTTGCAATTTTTTAGTTATTAATACGGATGAAGTTAACTTTTTATGCGCACATATATGTAATATAACTACGAAATTGTTTAAGCTTTAACTGATGCAAATAATTTCTTTAATATTTTACTTTTTTAATAGAATGGATAGTAATAATATAATTTCTAAAAAAATAGTTCGATATATATTTTGCTACTTAAAAATCTGTAGATAATTAAATTAAATTAAAATTTCGGACGAAATATTTCTCATTTTCAATATACAGTACAATGTTACAATTTCAGTCTAATTATTCTCTGTCAAAAACGTTTTGAAAGTATAATAAGCAATTGAAAGGCGTATATCCGTAATTTGAAGACATGTCTTGACAGATTATTTTTTACGGGAATTGGTTGTTAAGCAATTATTGTTTTACCCAATCGGCATCCAGCACTACATTTTCAGGTTTTTTAAAAATCCGACAGATGTGGGGATTGAACACGCATTCTCTGGATGCGAGGCGCACACGCTAGCATCTAAACTACCGGGTGGAAATAATATGATCGAAAATATTTTAAATTACAGTTAAAAGTGGTTGATATTTTTGTTGTGATGATGTAAAATGGCCTTACAAATTATGTTCTTTGAGGGACGTCTTTTGGAATAGTTCAAAAGCCAGGCAATGTTTGGGGTCTGTTTTCAAGTTTCATTCATACAAGTTGAATATACTAGGTTAGGTTAGCTAATGTAATCTGCTCCAGTTTCTTGAAATAGACTTACTTATTTTGGATTTCCTGCGCTCACAACACAATAATAATATTAATAATGATAAATAATTGACCATGAAATCGTTAAACGAAGCGGAACCTGACGGGCGGTTCACAGTTCACGGAACAAGCGAAACGGAGACGGCGGTATCCGACGTGTTTGCGCAATCAATTCCTTTTAAATGCTTGTTTGCGCAATCAATGCCCAACGGAAGGCGAACCTGTCAAAAATTTCCACGTTTTTTCATCGCGTTTGCACGGTTTTATGATATTGTGTAAATACAAATCGCTTTAAGCTTTATCCGACGCATTATACATAACGTTAGCGTATAATAAGTGATGCCCTCCATAAAATATTTTATTTCTACAGCATTTATATTTTTAAGCATCAGAATTAAACAAACTATTTTTTGAATGATAGTGACAAGTTATACAATGGAACTTATTTAACCCGTTGTCTAGGGAAGAACTAAATAGTAGATCATTATCGGAGTTTCAATATATTATGTATTCGATATTATATGAGTATTTGGTCACGCATTTTTTTACTTATCCCCCGTGGTATAATGGAGAATTTCGTTACTACCAATACTGTTCTGTGTTCATATTAACTAATGGAGGAATCGCAAATATGAGCTGTTTTTTTTTATTTCAAAATATAGAACTAACCTATCATCACGGATATCAATGATTGTGTGTAAAGCATTGCCACGGGCAATATTTTTATTATATTATAAATTATGATATATTCTATTTGACTTTAGATGGATGGTATTTTATAAATTGAAATAATAATGTAGTAAGTCACTAATGAAGGTTGTATCGTCCGTATTCTTGTATCCTCATTGCGAATATCACAGTACCCCCCGAATCCGAAGTATTTATCTGCTTTTAAAGCTTACTTACTTAAAGTTTGATTTGAGATTTTGTTAGGTGCCATGAATTGCAACTTTAAAGTCGGTACTGACAGAATACATGCATTGAAAAGGCAACATTTTATAGATAAAAGTACAATACAGTATACATAACACCAATTTCTAAATTAAACGATAACTCATAATATGATAAAGTGGAGCATGTCGTATGCTATCGACTATTGCATAGTTTTCAAAAATGGGTGCTACCCACCCTGTGGTCGCTAAAGCCTTCTAGGGGGGTGATAGTGGGTTCAGAAGCATTCAGGCGATCTAGGGGTCGGTGGATTGACTTATAGAATATATTAATAATTATATTAGGCGACCTAAAGAAAACGGGAAAAGAGCAGTGAGTATTTTTTTTTCGAAAACGTTGAATGGAATAAGTTGACTATGTATATGATGTATTCTCTTTATATTGCTATTAACTGACTTTTTTTTTGACTGAATATTTTTAATATCGTAGGTCACTAATTTCTTGTAAGCCCTAAGACCTGTGCGTAATGGTTAAGACGGTACTGATCGCTATTCACGCAGAATCGCGATATGTCATGGTAAAAAGGCTCGGCAATCAAAGGGTTGAGTATTACTAAACAGTCTCCAAGCCGTTGATCAAACACGAAAAGTATATTTTGTTGATTATAATTGAGTTAAAACATCAAATCAATTTATAAATTAATTACTCCCGAATATTTGATGTCCTTCTTAAATAACGATTTCAAAGTTTCAGTTTTTCACGCTTGAGTAGTCTCGATTTAATTGCTTCCGTGTTCTTAAGTCCTGGGCTCTAGTACCAGTGACTTCTCGACTAAATTTATTGAATTTTACCAATTTGAGACCAGTCCGAAGTTAAATTGGATTTCATCGAACACTTTGTCCAATGTCAATAGTATTAATCAACAAGGGACACGGTTCAGTTGCTTATTCAGAATATTCATGTCAAACTGCAATTAGCTGTAATTTACATTATTCTTCTTCTTTCTTGTAAGTATCTCGTTCGTACTGAAAGATATGTATAATATCGAATCCAATATTCTTAATATAGGGTCAGAGTTTTCAATCCTACAATTTTACAAGAATACAAGAATTAAATATATATATACAGAGAAAAAAAAAGTGCCTAACAAGTAAGTTAGACATACCCTATTCTGATAATGTAAATAAAAGCATCCGTCTAAACTCGCCCTCACCTAGGTGAAAGATATCAATATCCGAGGCAATCTCGTTAAACATC
>JAGVSQ010001026.1:11240-26781 GCA_022683975.1 Rhyacophila evoluta | reverse complement strand
AGGTCCCGGGTTCAAATCCCGGACGAGCCCTGGAGGATTCCTTTTTCTTCCGGTCACGTTTTAAAGACCGAAATCCATTCGTAATTGCGATATCGCGTGTTGTGGATTATTTGCAGCGCTGTATGAATTCGAAGGCCGTCTCGCTGTGCATACAAAAAAAATATAAAAAACTTTTGCATTAAAATATACGATACAAATAATGTAACAAGCGACGTAATTTTGTGTTTTTTATTTATTTATAAATAGTATTGAAGGCATAATAGTCAAATGATAATTTCAATGTAGATACACGAAATAAAATAACAAAAAACGAACAAATAATAAAATATTTATATTTTGTACACCGCAAGTGTGTACCCACATACTTTGCGAGAGGGAATTTTATAGTCGAAGATATCGATATGAGGAATAGGGGTGCCAAAATTTGTGACCCGACCAATTATTTTAACATTTTTTCAAAGTAGCCGATTGATAATATATATTGTATTTTATGTGCATATTACGCTATTTTAATAGTTTACGTTAATTATACTATGCATTTACTGGAAACTTTCTATACCATCCCATAAGTAAGTTATCGTCATTATAATAGGTTTTCATATTTATAAATATGCTTTAACCATAAAATTAATAATCTTAATTAAAAAATAAAACATTTTTTCAAGATATATATTTATATGTGAATATATTATATCATTATAATGTTGTTCTACTTTATTTACAATACCATGCACAGCGAGACGTCCACAAAAAAAAAAAATAGTAGTAGAAGATAAAATTTCATATCTCGAGTCAAATATTTTTTGGTCGCATACATAAGAAGTAGCAACTATTTAGTCCGTTATCTTTAAAACTTTTGGAAACGAATAGGTTCTTGAGCTTTGGAGATATATCGACGTATTCCATAAACTGTATTTTACTCATTATTTAAACTTCTATACAAATTATATTTCGTAAGATATTCGTTACAAGAACATAAAATACACGCCATACAATGTATGATATATACGTTTAGATTAAGAAGATACTTTCAATAACAAAACGGTCGATTGATCTCGAGTTTTTCAGGTGTCGTCCAACAATATTTTAATGGTGTTATGCAGATATATTGCTCATGTGTATGTATTGCGATAAATGAGGTAGCCTTGTATTGAAAAAACGAATGTACATTTTTGACAACTTGTGTGTCAATGTGTTTTTTTTACAAAATGAATGCAGATGGAAAACATCTATATATTTAAGATACTACAAAATATAAACATAATATACACAGTTTTAATACATAATGTATACTTAAATTACGTACCGAAAACTTTCCCTTCCATTAAGTTTCACTTTTCACCTGATTTGCAAGAATATTAATAATAATAAAAAAATATATAAATGACAATCAAGGAACAAATAAAAATAAAAACATAATATTATGTATATCGTACTTTCTAATATGGTAACATGTAACTATTTTTTTGAAAATCCGCGTAAAATTAGGCGTTTACAAGATCTCACTGTAGCAATTCAGGATATTCTGAGAATTCATTATCAATTTAACTTTTTTTAATGAATATAGGCATAATAAAATCGAACATGTCTGGCTATCGAAAATCAATGTGTTGGGTACATTCAGTTCCACATCAGTAGCAGAAATACGTAATAATACGACATGCCACACAAATTAGTGACCGTTAATGTTGGTGCAATATTGTTTATGCTCCAAACCGATAAATAACAATTCTTTGAAGGCAGCATTTAAATACATTTTTAGCGAACAACGTCATTTTAATTATTTTAATATTTTGATATATAATCAACAAAGCACTAAATCTATTGTCGTATTACATTGGCTACGACATTTATTATTCGATGAACACGTCGCCTTTCAATTTTGATCTCATTTTTTCCCCTCTCTCGTACGCTGATAATTTATTATATTCGAATGGAAGTATTGGTTATTTGCTACCATTAACGTAATTTAAAGACCTTTGTTAGATCACAACGATAAAATTATTTCAATTGAATGTCTAGGAACCAAAATTTTTAAATAGTCGACAAGATTAAAGGGTAGATCGATTCAGTGTATTTTGCATATAATAATAATGACTTACATGCTGTTTACTTAATTAAATTACATATACTTATACACGTGCGAATAAATATAGTTGCATCCCCACTATATAATTGCTTTTTTAAATAAATTTTGTATTAGATTAATAGTGTCCGTAACCAACATAAATGACGTTTGGCAACCCTATGTAAAAGTCGTGCAAAATAGACTAAGAGTAGCCCGGAAACAAACCGGGAGCATGGGAATAGAACGAAAATATCTTTTTACTAACCACGTGTGTGTTTAAAACTCGTTATATTATGCCCGTTATAAGAGCTATCCCATTCATAATTTCAATGTTCGTTTATTTTGAGCGTTAAAAACGTCAAACGGACCAACGCACGGAGATAAGAAAAATATTTTGAAAAATGTGGCGGTAAATGGACAGAGAAAATATTCACAACATATCCAGCTATAAATATATGTATACACGCACTGCCGTGTTTGTGTAGTTCAAAATACACAAACTATGAAGATTATTGAATTGAAAATTAAATAAATAATACAACGTTCCACCTGATTGTAATTTCCAGTTGAATGAACATTAAAATATATTTTACGCACGGACAATTTCGATTTGAACATTATTTTCACTGGCTGACCGGTCGTGTGTAGTAACCGAGAAGGTAATTCCAAGGACTGGTTTATTTATAACGCAAAAGGTATCTTCAAAATATATTTAGAAATTAAATGAACACATGAACTCGCTGATAAGAGACACTGATAAGCACGAGTAATTTTCTGTAATAAAATGAATCACGAAACTTACCAGCTCCAAGATCTTCTCTGACCGCTAAAGCGCAGAGGAGAGAATGTGCAATGTCAAAATAAGGGAACATTTTGAGTTTGATGACCTGATTGGCCATATCGAGGAAGGCTTCGGGATCCATGGTGAGAGGTTATATGGGCCAACCTCTCAGAAAAATAATAGTGAAAACGTTAGAGTCTAAACGTCTTCTCTCCCCCGAGCAGCCGGAGATGTTTATACCTTGTTACTGAGAAACAGACTGGTTAATTCATCGGTTTACCGCCCTGCGACAGCAGCGCGAGAATCGTTCTCAAATTAGATAAAGTAAATGATACTTTTTCATTACTTGTTGTCGAACATTAAGATATATTTATTTCGCGTTTCTCATGAATCGATTATGTTTTTTCATTTTCTATCATTTATTACTTCCGATATCTAGAGAATTGTGTATTATGTGCAAAGCTTATGTTATACTATATTGCATAATTGCTCAGCGTTTCCGTAGTGTAGCGGTTATCACGTGTGCTTCACACGCACAAGGTCCCCGGTTCGATCCCGGGCGGAAACACTTTTGCATCAAAATATAATACGTTCATTTTTTTTACTCTTAATATATTTTTAAAATAGTAACGTACATAATTATAGCATACAAAGACAATATATTCAGACTAAATTCTCCAATTACAAAAGGTTCTGTCCAAGTTTTTATTTTACAAATGTTTCAATAAATACGCCTATAAACGCAAAACATTTTGTCAAACGACATTAAATTAAGTGAACCTTTTCCTAACATTATTATTATTTTCATTATTTTTCAACCAAATAGAAGAGATGCGAAAATTAAATAGTTTTCCATCATATTTGTAACACTCCTCCAAAAGTGATTATTATCTCAAAGTTAATATTATAAGACGATTGTTATAAATAAAAGAAGGATTATATATTTTCAAATAATTCTATAACTCTCTACCTTAATGGAGTCTAAATTTTTCTTCTAATATTTATATAAGATTTATTTCGAAAAATTATCAAGAGAATTGAATACATTAACTGGACACAATCTAAATTCTCTAGAACGAGGCTTATAATTTCATGTTTTTCCCTTAGCCTCTTCTTAAAAGTAAGATTTCTTGTTATTTTTATCTCGCGTGTTGAATATTCAATCTGAAGTGTATTCCGTCTGTGCCACCCCTAGTGGCCATACAGGTTGAGAAACGCTGGTCTAGATCCCTTGTCATCATATTTGTAACGACATCTAGTAACATAACACTTTAACAAATATCAAAAATAATCTTGGCTTTTCGTGCTTTCAATTTTTTTTATAGATGTCAGTGTAAAAATATTACTGATATTCGAAGTTTTTCCCGAGCTTTTTTTCTACAGTACTTTTTTTAAGCCTTACTCTTTGTAATTCGTACGAAGGTACAGGAGCACTTGAAACTCTTACTCTGGGCTTAGCTGATTGCATTTAGTTGGAATATATAATAAATACACGCAAGCAAACATCGATAAACACAATTAGATGTAGGTCCTTTAATGTTATAGGTAGCAGGTATATGTAATTATTATCAATATGTATAAGTGTATCTTTGCACGTTGTTGGAATACAGATGAGAGGTTACAAATATAAAACCAGAATCACAAATAAGCAGTGGTTAAACATAAATAAAAAATTACCAGAACGATGCTTAATTTAACTTCCCCCCCTCTTTGTCTGTCATATTAAAGAAATTATTTCTTAATGTTGGTGGTTAGATTTTTTTTAAATGTACTTAAATATTAAAAATAAAGATCATATTTGCTAGTTAATATAGTTAACCCTTCGTAACATCACAATATTTTTGACATATAAAGTTCCATAACGAAAAAGTGACAGAGCAGCTCCCTGGCCCATCCTAGCTGCACTATATCACTGCTAATAATGATGTATATAGAAGCTTTTAGTTTAGAATTTGGACTAGACACTATAATTTACTAATTATTAAATTTCCTTTTTAAAATTGCACATCGAAAAGAATACATAATATCTTGACAACTTTTAGCTGTATGCACTCGTACACAAGCTATGATTAAAAATACATGTAGACCCGAAGTAATAGTAACTATACGTATAAAAACTTATGAATCTAAATAGTTTGAATTTTCTCGAAGATCTCGCTATCAGGCCGATCAGCTACCCATATTTCCAGCGAGACGATTTATTTACTCCAAAGCTCCACATTCATATGCTAGTTACTAGTTAGACTAATAATCACACAAACCAATACAACCATGAAACACCTTAGAGTAAGCATGTCAAACAATCAAACTCACAGCAAATATTTTCAAGTCTCAGCATATATATATTAGATCCAAAATTAGTTATGTTTAAAAAGTAATCACTGAAAACAAGATTTCCCCCGAAGTAGAAAAGACAATAACAGAGAAGATATGTTGAGTGTCAGGGAGAAAACATTTATATTCTTATCGCCAGTTGTTTCTTTCACCATACTTGGACGAAATGAATCTACGTTGCCATGAAAATTGAAGCTTTTGTTTGAGTTGAGTAGCCTTTGAGTTTGGGAATGTTGCCATAGAGATAATAAATAAATGAATGACAGGAATCGTGTATAACGTTCGATGTAAAAAAAAAATCGACTTTTCTTTTGATCGGCTTAAACTACAAGTTGTTGTGTAACCCTTGTATAAATATCGATTTTCCAAAACAGGGTGGCTGTGCAGAGTAAATTGGTGTGCAACTGTACTGATATATCAATTACTGTTTCCACCACAGCTGTGTTTTAGAGTGGGAAACCAAAACACAAAGCGACCGCATGCTGGATTGGCTCTCAAGTTTTACATTTTACTGTCACTGCTAGTTGAGCATTCATTAGATGAACTGCTGCAAATGTTTTACCATTTGCTAGACTTACGTGGACAAAATAAACAAATTTAAATCGATGTTAAATATATTTTTAATTTTTATCTCTTGAGTTAATGAAATTTTTAATCGAAAATCAGTGTTATTTTCTACATGCACATGAAGCGTTCATTTGTTTCTAATTAAAATCGCCTAACAATTATGTTCATGTGACAGTGTTTTAAAATTCGAATTCGGATTTATATTAATTTTACGGCGATCAGTGATTTACTTTTTGGCAATGATGAATTTTGTTATTTTGAATTTGACGCGCTGAGGGATAGCGGAAGTTGTGTGGAATATCCTTATGGATAGGGCAAAAATCGGAGCGCAAAAAGGAAGCGATGCGCACGCTCGCTTGGATTGGTGCTGCAGCCCTTGTGCTTTTGGCGGGGCGGCCTATTTCCACATCCTCAACACCAGAGGTTAGTTTTGACAATTTAAATCTATATTAAATACTTGCATTTGAGCGTTTTAACGAGGCTTAAATTTCTCTCCCTTATAACTATCAAACAGATTCATTGTGCCCGTTTGTTCGTTTGAATAATTGTAAATTGTATGGAAATTGAAAATATTAGTAAATAACCATCAAAACTAATATACAATAACTATGTAGATTGCTATGAGCATTGTCAGTATCATTATATTGTTTTCTTCGCCAATAAATATTTTGTAACAATATTTTAAATATTAGAATAATGCTGTAATAACAATGACAGCATTATATAAAATATCACATAAGCTACAAGACTTTATTTCAAATAATATATGGGGACTAGTTACTAGGCTAGTTTCCAACATAATTTTCTCAATGTTTATAATTTTTACTTTATATTTTTGTTGATTTTATTATTATATGCAAACTATTTAAAATCTAACGCGGCTATTTCGAAAATGTTATAAATTAACTTCTCTCAACTATAGTATAGACAAATAATATCAGTTATAATTTTAAATTTATAATGATGCCTTATTGAAATAGAAAAAATACATTTAAATATTGTTTTTTAATGTCTAAATTTACAATCAAATACGTATATATTATTTTAATTAGAATAATTCTGGTGGGAAATCTCAAATATAATGATAGACACTGCAATGCAATAAATAGAGCATACGTACGAGACACATACAACTCTTTGGTAAAAATATTATTTACTATGTGGTACGTAGTAAGTTCAATGAGTCTGACAAAAATCTATATGCTAGATTAGCAATATTATTATTTATCTCGATACGTATATGATATTATTAACACAATTTTATGATATATTATTTATTTATGTATATTTATTTCGCGTTTATCTTAACAAAGTCTGGAAATCCTTCTAATCTATAGTAATATGCTGACGCTTAAAAAGAAAGATATTTTATGGGTAAATTAATTAAAATGTTTATATTCCATGTAAAATGTAATGTAATTTCACAACTTTCACGATTTTTATGTCAAAATACAATAATATGATATTTTATTTTATTTAGGGCTCGTATTCCAGGTGGGTCAACCGGAACAGAGTACCGTTTCGCGATATCGGAGCTCTGTAGAAAATTAGCATACTGTTTCTAAAGACGTTAATGCGTACCGGTTTGCGAAGTTTTCTGTTCCTAGCACGGTTACTATAATATTAGAAGTCGATCATTGCAATAAGCTCGTATTAATATAACAAATTAAAACAGATAAGTAGGCATTATTATTTAACAAGTCGGTGGGACAAGTTCGTAGACACTGATGCAAATCGGGCACAACCGCCAATCAAGCGAAAGTCCGCGACCAGATTCTCATCGAAGATAAACAATAATTGTATTACTTTTCTTTTCTGTAACAAATTGCAATTTTTATAAGTAGCGCCTACAATTATTGTACATGAACATCGCCATAGTATTTTTATTGCTTATCAATCAATCGCTGAGACAGTTGGATTAAAATGCTAATAAATACACCATAATCGATCCAATTTATTAAAACCACGTGAATTTCTTAGGGAGAGTGGATTGCTCGCCAGGGTCTGACCCGAGAAATTTTCTCGTCAAACCGCTAGCACGACAAGGCGTCAACGAATAATATTATTTATCATGATCCCATTTAATAATTTAAAATTGACGTGATAACAAATTGTGTTTTGATCTATACATAAATGTGTTTATCCAAATTTAACATGTTCCTCACGATTTGAAATATTTTTTTTATCATGTATACTTATATTATACACTGGAAACTTAGCTTAATGAATTAACTGAAAACATAAGCCATTAAAACACAAAATTTTAGTCCTATTTAACGATTGGACGAATTGTGTATTGTGTGTATACAACTAATCAATTTAAATATCGTAGTAGAATTGATTTTAATATCACAAATATTTAACATTTACATACCGACACAAATGCAGCCTGTAGATTAAGAACCATGGTCGAAAAATCGACTTTGGCGCCATTTTATTCAGCTTTAATTTTTCTATTACACTCAAAAAACTGACATGCGTAAAATCACCCGCAGACACCAGCTAACCAAGCCAATTTTTTTGTTGCCCCTGAATACTTTACACAAATAGAGTTGGCTGGTTTGCAGATTAAGTCCGAGTTATAAATAGCGATCTAGAAAGATTGCAAAATTAAATATTTTTTCAATTAATTACTCACTTCACGTAATTAACTGAAAAAAATGTTTTAATATTCGTAGTACCTGGAATGTTTTCATTTCATTTGCATATGGAAACAATAATTTCTTTCTTATGGGTGTTACGAATGTTTTTCAAGAATTTCCCCGTCACTTTCTTCGCCAAATTTTCACTAAAATTTAGTAATCAAGGCATATAAAAGTGAATTGTTAATTTTTGCACAGCTCGTCGTGATTGTTTATGAGCACTCACTTTTACTGGCTTTACCACTAGATGGATTATAATTGTTTTAAATTAGTATTATTATTTTAATTACTTTATTTATTTTTATAATACTCTCTCAGTCTAACAAAGTTCTAGATGAAAAATATATTTAAAAATAATTATCGTAAAATAATTTCGTCTTTAATGAATACTCGAAGAAATGCATAAAATGATGTAACTTACAATATAAATATATTTTTTTTAATCTGCGTGATTGAATGAATCTTAAATGTGAGAATATTCTTTTTAGCTCTTCCCTTCCGTCGGTTCAATAAAAGTTTAACCGATTTCTAAGTTATGCAAACATTCATGAAAATTGTTTATTTTATTTCGAACTTTTGCGATTCCATCCGAACATTACCGATTGCCAAATATATGATTAGCTGTATTGGATAGGCTGAGGTATCCTGTTCGTTTACTACAATTTGAGAATATCTTCATCTCCAATAAGTCGCGATTGTACTCATGTGATTACAGCATATTTCAGGATGTTCCTTTCGAAGATATCCAGGTTCATCTCATCATTGTTTATTCCAGTACTCCTATTTGCAAGAAAATATAAGCCTGATATTCATTTTATAAGGGTTTATTCCTTACGATTTTTATTCAGTTAAAGGCAAGGTTTGGCTCTACAAGCGATAATGCATTTGAATTTTAATAACATACCATAAATAATTTAGATACAAATATTTGAAACTGATCTCATCGAATGTATGTGATAAATATATTGAAATCCACCTAGTAACAGAAAGCTTCATAAAATATAAACACCTACATACAATATGAACAGGTGAAATTATGAAATATCAATTATAATACTTAAATTTAAATATTATAATTGTTATATTTGATGAATTTAATACTGACAAAATACTTGCAGCACATTGTATATTCGTATTCATTACCGTTGTGGATTTGTTCATGGATAAGTCGTATCAGAAAAAATGCAACGGTATGTATAAAAAAAATCAACTCATTACAACGGTACTTTATAATAATACGTTCATCAGTTCTCTACTATCCATTGCGTGAGAGCTGCAGTATTTTCAGGCCTAGAATATCTTTTTTTTAAATGACACACGAGTGTTTGCACCTTCAAGTGTGATTATCTAACCATCAAGATATTTACAATAGTACAATCAGCTTTATAACCGTCATATTTACAGCGGGTGCGTGTATCTTTCTCTATGACCCTTCTTATTTATATTTTCTCTATGATAACTTTGTCATATATGCAATTCGGTTGCATCTTTTATTTTTATTGTAATGTAGCAAGGACAAATTGAAAGTGTAATTCGTGTAATTCGCTTGTTAGTTAACGAAATAATGCTTGAGTTACGAGTTGAATACGAAATTGTGGCCCTCGATCTCTTATACAAGGCGCAGATGTTTACTAATCCGGTCATCGAGACGAAATTCATTTTACCAAAACTGAAACGTATACAAGATAAATAAGTTCACCTCATAATCTTTAAGCTAAGTTCTTGGGCAGTCGTAGATATTGTAATATATACGTTGAAATTACAACACTTATTTATATTGATATGCAGAAAATTTCAATTACAGTACTCCAATATAACGGATGAAAGCGGGTGAGGTAGTTTCCGTGAAAGCATAAAGTCCGTTATATAAAAATAAGTTTTCCAAGTGTAATTTTACTTGTATTAAGAAAATAAACGGCATAACACAAGGTCAGTGAAGTTTCAAGAAAACAATTGAATTCTTTTTGCACTTTTAAATTCTATTCTTTCGTAATCAACTCCATCCCCATTTTCCAAGATCATTATCACATTTGCTATTTCACTTTCAGTTACGATATGATACTCAGGGTAACCTTTGTCTACTTATAACCACTGTAAAACATTTTTTCTGCTATTTCTTCTGCAGCATTATTCTGTATTATTCTACAAATATCAGGAACTTTATATGTTCTAAAGTTTAGAGAATCTAAACTATGCCTAGATCTTGGCCATCAAACAAATTCTCGGAAATTTTATCAATTTTATCAAGGTCCTTTATGTCAAGGTTTTACTTTGATTTAAAAATAAATTATATGATCTATCAGTATTTTTTTTAAATATACTCTCATATGTGTTTTTATGTGGCTGAGCCGTGACAAACTGAGTGAGGTCTTAAAGGATAGCACTGCTTCATTTCTTCAATCTATGTATTCGCTTCACTCACACTTATGTCATCCAATATGACATTTTGTATTACATTGTGTATCGCTACTCAGTTAATATAGAAAACCACTGGTAGGAATCGAGATGATATAGAAAACTGCGGGTAGAGAGAGAGCGTTTGGCATTATGATGTTTTCGCATATTAAATTAACCACTGAGCGCGCCGGATTATATCGCATTAGATTCTCTCTCTCTTTCTCTCTTGCTTTACTGGACATATAATTAGCACCTAGACTATAAATTCTTAATATTTTATTAATTACAGCACCTTTTTCGAAAAAAAAATACGGAAAATTACCCGCCTTTTTCTCGTTTTTACTTATATATAGTTTTTTAGCTCGCATAATGTAATTATTAATTTCTTCTGTAAACAACCACCGACCCTTACACCTCCTAAATGCCCCCGAAAATCTTTCTGAACCCATTATTGCCCCTCTATAGGTCTTCAGCACCCACAGGAGGGCGGTAACACCCACTTTGGGAGTCCGTGAGTTATTCCGAATATCGAAAAATATTTTTGATTAAAAAGAGTATTTTTGATTAGGTACATAAAAAAATACACTTAAATATCGATACTTATTTTTTCTTCATATCCACTGCTATGTGAAATATGTGGTCAATATATGGCGCTCCAGGATTATTCGTCACCCATCGGTCACTTTTCATCATCTCAGATTATACCAGCACCCTCAACTCATCAGCCATGAGCAACTCCCAATAAATTAGATGGATATTACTAGACGGTCTTATAAGACGCTGGAATTCCGCGGGTTGCGAGAAGAAGTCAATAGGATTCAGGGTTTCCCAAGGCATCAACAGCATGTGTTTGAGCCGGTTCTAGCTTTGCTGCATGACTTTTAACATAGCAGGGGACTCCCCAATCTACGTTTCTCACAAAATTAAGCCACCTCACTTTCAGTATCCGGATTAGTAATCTGCTATAAAAGCACAATGTAATATTTTTCTTGGGTACCTGACGAAGAAAACAACGATACGTAAGATGATAAATACTTATTATAGATTAGATATTTTTTAAAACCGGCCGGGAAAGACGGCACAATTTATGCTCGAATAATCAATTTCACTGTCACAGTCAACGGCCTTAAATCAATGTGAAGATCATTTTAATGAGTGTTAACCTTTATTCAAACTTAATAAAAAATAACATTCTGTTATCGTTTGACTAAGTGTTATCATATGACTGGCAAAACAAAATTTAAATGAAATGTTATATTTAATATAACACATGATATACCAAGTAAAAATAAATATACTAATAAATTGATAATAATGTGATTTTTACCGGATATAGTATTGGATTATTAGGGCAAGTAAGTTACTTACTGAGAATAGGCCAAGATAGTATTCGCTCTCTATTGATTTGTACACAAACACTTTGGACAAATCTTAATTTTGTTGATGTGAATAAAATTGGTTTTATTGTTCACATCAGACGCATACATCTCGGAGTCATTTAAAACGATTTGTGTAATATATTTGCTGTTATTGTAGAACCTATGCAATATTTTGACTTTAGATCTAGATTAAATACAATGAACAAGGTTTAAGAAGTCAAGAGACTTAAAATTATTACTCAAGTCTGTGAACAAAACAAGAAAACGTTTTGTGCCAATGTATTGTAGTTTTAAAATGACTAATGTATTTTGAACGATATCTGTAATTCGATTAGAATCATGATTTAATAATTAATTAAATACACCATGTGGCCTATTTTTGTAGAAAAATATGTATATTTTATATGACATTGTAAAGAGTAATTAATTCATTCCTACAATATTATTCTTGTGTACGATTTGTCTGAAATTCATCACGGCATAGCCAATGAGAAATCGTTGAACAACGAAATGGCATCGAAAGTGTTCTCACACAGAGAAAAATATGAATACAATTAAATTTATAATTATTATTTTATCATTAACAATGCTGAAACCAAGAATGACTTTTTTCATGATTCTGTGTATTTATTTCTCCGAGATGTTGAACAAAAAAGATTAATTTATTGTATAGGTTGTGGCGTGCGAGATATTAATCGCCAATAAAACTATTAAACAATAGACGTGTGGAGGAATTTAAATGGCAACACTGCTATTTAATGCCCTTGCCTAGACATTTTTTAAAAACCATGTCGAATCCACACTAGAAACAGATTACATTACACAACGATTTCCAGCTATTCACTCAACCTATTTGGTATCCCTGCCACTTTTTCAATACTATTTGACAAAGGCATGGCAAGTGATAATTTCATTTATTATTATTGTGCTTTTTTACTCTCTCTTTTATCTGCTTGGCTTATTATACTTCTCCTATTTCCCTTACCACATCTGCTCCGAATATGGTGCATAAAGATTTTCACTATTTAAATTTATTTTTAAGCCATATTCACTCCTAAAGGGGATCATATGAATCTACACAGTGTGCAAACATCGACTCCAGAAATGGAGTATAATTATGTATTTTCGTACGGTGAAGACATGCATTAACGAATTATTTTTTGCAAGAATTGGTTTCTAGATAATTCTTTAACCCAGCGGACATCTAGTCCTTCATTTTTCGAATTTAAAAAATCTGGTAGATGTGGGAATCTAACTCGTATTCCCCAGAAATGAGGCGCGCATGCTAACCGCTCGGCTAACGGGAAGACTGAATATTTATCTGAACAGTCATAATCAGATTAACGCCCATAAGATAAAAATCACAAATACAAAAACATTCTTAGTATCGATGGCCTACTGCAGGTTTGCGTGTTTAGAAAAATATTGAAGCTTGCTTCAAAATAAACGTTATTGATTTGAATAATGGCGGTTATACTAATATTAACAATATTAAGGCAGCTGAACAAATATAATACATAAATATCGACTGTGGAAATGACAAACGAATCTAAGTAAAAGCCTATAAAAAGGGCGTAACCCACGCAGAACAAATTTCACAGGAGGCACAAAAAACATGTATTTAATGATTATGGTCAACGCTGAACTATTTATTATACATATAAAATTTTGAATAACAAAAATTAGTGCTTTATTTGCTCAAAGAGATGTTATTTTAATAATTTATTTTAGAAAAACTATTAAATTGATGCGATGGAAGTCCTTTTTCTGGTGGCAAATTTAAAAGAGACTCCTTTTTTTAAACTTAAAAGCTAACTTTATATCCTAATTTGGTATTTTCTTCTTCTACTTTTAATAGGATTATATTAAGTTTTATATATTGTGAAGCTATCTTAAATTTTTTCCATAGTTATATTATTATGGGTTTGAAAGTTGAGAGTTTGAAAGAAGAGGTAAGTAAATAGGCAACTCAAAAATATTATCCATAAAATCGCACTTAAAACATTGTCCCACTAAATCATCAATTTTATAATGCACGCTAAAAGCTTGCTGATATTTATGTATTATAGATATGGACTTTACCCCTTTTCTCCAATATTCAGCGATTCATAAGCACACATGTTTTGGGAACTACAAAATCTAGCTCATTAAATGAAACCTATATTATCCATGATACTGGCAATACCATAATATTTCTTTGTTTAACATTGTGTGCTTTTTATGTTACTTAATTCACTCATTTCAATACACTACCTTAAGTGATCTATAAACGATTAACTTATTATACTTCTCATTCATTATATTTTTGAGTGGTCACGACATAACAATTATGAAGTAAACTTCGCTGAACTGTCGATTTTATTCCGCGACTTGCCGGTGAAAGGTAATAAAAATCGTGAAGCCGTTTCAATTTGCCATAACGAGTATACAAAAGTCTCGTGTTTTAATTATCTTTATTGCAGTATTTTATATGATGTTGTTTACAGGGCATTAACAAAAGTTTATTTATACTACTGTATAATAAATTACGGCGTACACTGTATATCAATCAACCATGTTATTGCAAAAAAAAGCCTAATGACTATATCAGTAACGTTTTAAATAAATAAATACGAATCACCATAACATTTTCATTCTCTTCTACTACAGGCTTAATTCTTGCATACTGTAGACGTTTCTTATTCTTCTGCCATATCCGCTCCCTAAATGAAGCACATGGCACCTCCATTCCCCTTGCTAGCCTTCTCGCAACCTCCCAGATCCTTTAGTTCCGCTAAGTACGAAAGGCAATCAAGGTTCAGACTTTCCGGAGGCATCCGTAGTACGTGCTCTAGTCAGTTCCACCGCCGCTGCATGACTTTTAAGGAGGTACCATGACGCCCTCTTACTTCCGTGCTTCTAATGAAGTCATTCCACCTCCAGCATTCGGCGTAAGGATATGATCTCAATAATCATTATACGGGTTTTTTGAGATTTTTTAGGCAGCCGTGTTTCATGTTCATCATGGCATAATTAACCTGAGGCGCTCTAAAGTGGAAAGTAGCTTCCTAAAACATTAAATGCGAATAACTCATATTCAGATTTAGCTCACTAAATATAGAGCCTTGATAAAATATACCTTCTTGCTTGACATGAAATGCTGCATTTTTTAAACACTAGACAAATATCTTTCGTAGAAACAAATTCGCAATATTTTACGTTCTCGCAATGGTTTAAAATGTTAGATGATAACATGTCGTCATACAACTGTTGATAATAAAAAATATTAACTATTCGCCTCAACAATGATGCAATAATCAAAATACCTATCATCAAATATAACCAAGCTTTAATGAATGGCTAGCTTTTTGTTATAAGACTCTCGATTTACTAT
>JAGVSQ010001026.1:0-11230 GCA_022683975.1 Rhyacophila evoluta | reverse complement strand
GGTATATATATATATATATATATTCAAACTTATTCTATATTATAAGTATTTTATTCATCCCGTTATAACAAACCGATATTAACACATGGTTCCATACACTCTTTTCAATATCTAATAGATCGTTGGTGAAAATTTTAAAAGGTGAAAGTAAAAAAGTTAATTTTAAACTGGAAACCAGAAGAACATGTGAAACTTTTATGTCGTTACTGTTCATCATTTGGAAGGAGTTCATGAACGGACATATTTATTTTATAATATAGGTGTAAAATACAATTGGTAATTGATATACCATACTTAATAGATTATCGATAATCGATCACTTAAGCTTGTTTAAATAATTCCACTAGTTCAATATCACCATGACAATCAACAAAAATTAGAAATATTTAAAAGTCAAATAAAATAATTGATAAAATACATTAAAAAGCGACTCCAGTTTGATTGTTTTAAATATTATTTTATATCAGAAGAAATGCTGGACTCTGGAGCTATTTTTGAAACTGTTTCGACTCGATTTATTAACGATATTCAATTATATTATCAATTTTAACAGCTGATAAGGTACCTAACACAGCATGGTTGACTTGCCCACCGCTCCTACTTGACCACTCGTTCATATCCATTTTGCGAAAGCGCTGCGAGCTAATTTCATTATATTATTTCACTTAAAAACAACAATGCAATTATAACACTGGTGTAAAGACGGCCAACCAGCTGTGAAAATATTTAAATGTTCATCACTACTGGATTCTCCAACACAGTCGCTTTTCTTGGTCACGTGTTCCTCTTACATATTTTTTGTTTACTTTTACTGTCTTGTTTTTCGTTGCCAATTAACATTTATCTCTGAAGACAAAACGTATTAAGCATGCAGTCTAATTACGTGAAATTAGAAATTATGACTAAAATAATGAATTGCGATCGCTAACTAATTAATTATTTATATTTTAAAACGGAAAACACATGTGTACGTCTGTCCGTTACAGGAACTTCTCCTAGACGGTAAATAGCAGCGACGTACAATTTTCACTTGTCATTTTTGTTACCATTTATAAGCCAACTATTTAACTTTAAACTTTAAATATAATCACTGATAATTAACAAGACTTTGCATTGCGGAGATCCGTACACTTCAATGTTGGAGTGGATATTTATACAAATTAGAAAAATATATCACAAAATACAAGAAGAAAAATAGGTACTCGTGCATTTTAAGCAATTATTTAATTAAAATAAACATGGTTACATGCATTATACAATTCATTTAATGCATGTCATTACTAAAAAAAATAAAGAATTGCTAAATTCTTAGTCTGCCTTTGGACTAACATTATTATTTTTACCACTCGAGTATTCGGAGTGCTTTATTTTTAAAATTTGAAATAAAAATAAGCGAGTCAAAAACTTTGCCTCCATTCTCTGAATGTCAACTTGAAACAAGTCACGAGGGCAATTAAGAAGGGACACTCACTTAAAATCCCTAAGAAGCACAAAGGCTTCTTATATGTATATTTGTTGTTAAATAATTATAATTTTATATACTGCTTCGCTTTTTTGGTGTTCTTTAGATTTAGTCTGCATTAGTAAAAAATTCGCTTTATGCAACGGTGAGTTACATTTAATTTGTGAAATGGCGCCCAGACATTTTGTAGATTGCGATAAAAAGAGAATTGTTTTTAATTTGCTAACGTAAAAAAATAAAAAGGAATTTCATTTCAGGCCACAATTTCATGTGGTTTATATGGATATTTTGAAACAATACAATTTAAAATGTCTTACCTATGTTCGTTCAAGCGTACTACAAAGCACTAAAATAACTATTTCATATTTCAGAAATATATATTAAGTAACATACATATCTTTTTTATTGATTATGAAATAGTTTTTTGAACCAATTTACAAATCGTATTTGATTCACTGCAGTGGCCGATCAGTAAGAACAAACGGTTAGTTACTGTAGGTCGCGGGCTCAAGTCCCGTGGCTGCCTAAATTAATAGACTGATACCAATAGCATGGGCAATCCTCGCCAATCTATCTTCGTGAAACAATATTTTAATCTACGCTATTATACTATTAGAGTATCGATAATTAATGCTATTAAAATAATTTTCATATGATTTTAACTTTAAGCAACTTCCTGTAACAGGATAATAATACATTAAATAAAATCTCTTTATATAAATAACGCTTGAGAGTAAAGTTAGGTTAGGTTAAGTCAGTAAAATTGTTTTAGGTTAAAATTGATTATGATAGGTAATTGTCTTCAAGGGGCTTTACCTTTATAGTTGTATAAACGCGATTTTTAACAAATTATCAGGACTTTAAAATTAATCCTGCGTCATATATTATCTGCTGTGATTTTAACAATTATATTGAAAATAAAAGGTATTTCTTATTAATTTAACATGTCTTTGCATTTATGACTGATATAATAATAAGAGTGACGTAACCTTGATTCTCGCCGTCTAATCTGACGGAAGTCAACACATCTCTATCTGTCAATACGTATTCTTTATGTAACATTTAATCTCATTTCTACCGTAAATTTACTAGAAGATATTCCAAGATATTAACACTTATGTAATAGACTATGCATCACATTATTAACTCAATACCGATGTGTATCAATTGTCTTAGAATATTATTTAATCATGAGATTTATTGAGGCTGTGAAAGTATTATCTAAAGAAAACGTTAACCAAAAGAAGTTTTTGTGATCAAAATGAGGCAATGCTAATATGTTGGCATAGTCAAACATATCTATTCAAAAAGAAAAATGAAATTCTATTTCGAAATAAAAAAATATCAGTGTATTGTACACGGTATGCCTCGGAGACTAAAGACTTTTTAAATTCTAACAGTTTCGCAGGGCCGATTTTAGCTACAATCGAATGGATTGCACAGAGCGCCGGGAATACAAAATTTAGTTATCGCTTATGGTTATTTTAATTATCTAAGGTTTTGTATCGATTTTTACTACAGTTACGACTTTTAAAGGTTTAGAGCAATTAAGGCGTATTATTTCTCGATGACTGTCATATTAACGCATTACTATCAACTATAACGTGATTTTTTGAATATAAAACATATAAAATCGGAAATTTTTTAAACGTTGTTATCGATTATTAATTATTTGTAACAGATACACGACAAAGCGCATTGAAACGTTGACTATGAAAACCTAACTATTTATTATAGATTTAAATAATTTTCCCTCCATTCTGCATAGATCATAGAGCATGGTATGTTATAGATCTTTGCAATCTGAAGGTTTGTCTTAACAGATCATATTTCATGGGAATCAGTTGTCAAATAATCGCTCAACCCATTTGAAACGTAAGTCTGCAACGTTGAGTTTTGAAGAATTTATATTAAACTGCGGGATTCGAACGCATGTCCATATCGTGAAAATTACCATTTTAGAAATAGAGTATGTATATCGATCACCACAATATAAAGGCTTATTTTGACAGTATTTTTACAAGAATTGGTTGTAAGAAAAAATGCTTCACTAACTCGTAGATGAACTATCCATGTGTCTTTATTTATTTTAAATTCAACAGCTGTGTGATAAAATATAAAACCTAAAAAGATTTTAGGGCGCTTAAATATCCGAGTTCGGCCTCGCATCATTGTGGGAAAAAGAAGTATTTTGTAATAAAAGAAAGAGCATTGAGTCTTATCAATAAAAATAATTAATTATTTTGCTCTTTGTACGTAATGTGTATATATATACATATAGATTAAAAAGGAATTGCGATTTATAAAAGATCAGTCTGTTCCAATTGTTTTGATATGTTCTCACAATTTCACTATTTTCTAACGTTTTTAGCGGCGTGTGACACGTTTGTGAGTCGAATTGAGTCTTTTGTTCTCGCATTAATTAAGTATTTACCACGTTTATTTATTTGTCGGAAACGTGCAAATGTTTGCCTTACACTAATGACCCCAGAAAACATTCGCATTATCACTATCATTATCTCTAATATGACTGTGTGACTTGTTACCCATATATATATATATATATATATATATTTTAATGCTATGTATAATATGTAGAAGTTAATTTCCATCTACCCTCACCCAACCTAACCTAACAGGGGTTTTTATAACCTTTATTATCTCCCTACAGCTACTAATACTGAATTAACTACAGCTTCATTCTACACAATCCGGCCACTTTCTGTTCCATTTATAAGGACTTCTTTGAAGCAGCCAGTTATCAAACAGGAATAAATTCACGTTTACACGATGAATAAGTCAACCAAAAATGGCTGTAGCTTCATCTCTACGTGTCATATGCTTTCCTAAGATCTATATTATTTTCATAAAATTGCAGGAAACCTATTTTATATATGTATTATACTTCATAAATAAGTTTATGACAAGTTATAACTTATTAAGTATCCTTTTTATTGATGAATCCCATTTTTTTATTTTATATAATATTTTACCCAGATGATTCATCTTATTAATCGAAAAACATTTTGATGTATAAAATCTAAATTTAAGTAAATTCTCTTTAAACTTTTTCATAGAACAACGTCGTTGATGGTTATTTTGGTCATATCACAATATTCTTTAAATATCCAGTGACAAAAATGTATATTTATTAGTCCGCGTTTTGAATCCTACAGTTGCATAGAAATTAATAAATGCAGGACTGAATATAAATTAAACGATTGGCTTTTAACTCAACAAGGTTACAAAAATAAAAATACTTTTTAGTTATACCGCTTAAGCCTGAATTATATAAAAAAAATATTTCTTTTGACGGCTAAATGCTAAATGCTAGATTTTATAGTGCTTTATTTAATCCCTGAATTTGATACAATGCGAGTATTATATTTGATCTATTATAATCTCATAATTCAAAAAATTTATGCTTTCAAACATCATTGATAATAAAGTCTATCAAAATTTAAAAAGTTATCTTTTTATACAAATCCTTTATGTTTCAGGACACGAAACTTCTTTTCCATTGTACAACAAAGTTAATGTCTTATTTCCTCTTTTATACAAGTAACTATCCCACTTAAATTAAATACACTACATTATCTAAAAACAGTATGTTAAAGTATCGAAGATATCAAAGTGTGTGTTTCAGTCAGATCCTTTTTCCGGGTTAAATGTTTAACATTTAACGTACCTACATTAAAGCTGTATCTTGAGGCTAAATCCATTTCGATTCTGTTGTCAAGCAGTCACGCAACATATCGATATTAAAGTATGTATTTAAGGCTGTATGTTTGAGTCATTCGAAAGGATATAAATTGAACTGTCAAGTTACACATTCAACTCTGGCAAACTCAACAAGTCTAAATAGGATATAGAATACAGTAATGTTCGATATTCACTTTGTTACAATAATATAAGTAATATTGAAACACTAAGCTTCAATTCCAATAAATAAAAAATGTGAATGAGAAAAATCTGTAAATAATTTATAAACTAAAGATATTTTAGAATTAACTTATGATCACGTATTGCCTGAATGATTTTATGTGTATATCAAACATTAAAATTGAAATATTATGGTAATATACCATAATTAAATCCAACCTCATCTAACCTAACCTAATCCTTGTGAAGTGTCTTGATATATTTTTTAGTTGAACATAATATACTTAGAGATTAAATGATAAACAATTATATATGCTTTTTTATTCGTATTTAGGCCAAACATAATAAATGTTGCTTTTTTCTTATAAACAAAAGGTTCTTTAAATGAGAAAATATAAAGGAAGTTAATAAGATATCCAATAACACAATGTTTGTCCCAGGTTTCTGGCTGGTTTTCTGTCAATTCCAGGTGTATAATGTATACATACATTCTGAAGTTACCCTGAATTTGAATACAATTTCTTTGTAAGTGTACAGTGTTATACTTTAAATCAAATCTTTCAACCGAACTCTAGATTATTAATTATTTTAAATTAATAACTAGATAAAGTACACCAGGTAGACTGTTATTGCATAGGTAGCCGTTTAAATTATATTATCCATAATTGGATCAGCTCTGTACTGTGAGCGACCAATAGTCGATTGATTCAAAACAATGGCATATATGTGAAACTGCCTCGTGGGATAGAATATAATGCATTAACTTCTAAAATTCAATCATTAATATCACACAAATTTTATTTATTACCAAAATTTATAATTTTCTAACATGGCTCAAAATATATTATGCCTACTTCTATTATAATATTAACAAATAACCGTCAACATTTTAATGTCCACGAATTTTAAGAAATCGGTTTCCGAAATATTTGAAAGGCATACCGCAGACTGAGTTTACTGACACACATTTACTTCCTACTTAGTGTAGAACCTTCAACTCGAATAATTCGTGAGACACTTAAAGATATATCGATAAAAATATTTCCCTGTGACAATGAAAAAATAATTACAGATATTTCACGCAATCACAAAATAAATGCGTAGGCAATTTTACAAGTTTTAAGGAACGTATAATTTAATGATCTGTGGTGAAAATAACTTAATATGTCTATTTGTAGGCCATTAATTGAACTAATAATAGTGATCGATTCGACGTAAAATATTTTTTTTAGCTTCAAACTTTCAAGGTTTTTGAGTATATTGTTTGAATGGAGAGGTATATTCAGGGAATAAAAGAATTAATAAACTTATATTGATAAATTCTTTCGTTTTCACAGTCTCCTCTGATTTATTTGAGATGATATTTTTTTTAAAAATGTTCTTTTTGACATGTAAAATTTAATATATATTAGAAAATGGTACAAGAAAATGAAATTCAAAATTATCTTGAACATATTTTTTTTAATAAACTACAAATATTGATTCAAATGATTTTTGACGTCCTGTAGTCTAAAAATATTTATTCTAATCAAAAGTTGATCGATTGCTAAAATCTTGTGTTTACTTTAAAATATTGCATCAATCCACTGGATCCATTACACCTGGATAAGGATTTTTTTATAACTGTCGTTTCTTTAGTCGTATGTATCATGCTGCACCGATGGTAGTTCTACATAATGTAACTATTTCGTGAATCTATTTATCTTTAGAATGTTTTGTAACTCCAATTATCTAGTTTCTGTAAGCCGATATATCAGCTTTATACTCGGAAAATGTTGGCTTCAATTGAAACGACGACATCACTGAAGAAAGTATCAGACAATTTTTACCAGACTTTTAGGTGCTGCATGTGTCAATTAAAGTCTTGGCCGCAAATCCTCGGGATATATTTCCTTTATTTTTTAACATTCGTGTTCAATCGCGTCAAATAATTTTTTCAAGGGCTTATTGTCTTCAAGCTGTGCCCATTTCCCCTTCACTTGAAGTTTTTAGTTTCTTCTATTGTACCGCATAACGGTATTTGCACCCTCATTCATTCTAATTTGTTCTTTGCAATATGGAGTATACGGTCCCCATATGACATCCCCAAGATATTTTTTACTCGTCAGTTAATTTGCAACTTTTAGATCAACCTTTCATCCTTTACTCTGCCGAATAGATCCTGTTGACAGTTTACGATGATCTCACAAGACGCCGAGTCTCCAAAAATGAAGCAAGCAGAATTCAGGCTTTCAAACGGCATTTATAACACGTGTCCTAACCAATTCCAACACCGCTTGATGATTTTGCCCATACACTAGTCAATAATAATGTCCTTTCACAAACAATTAACTAATGAAATTATCAGAAAATTATTCATCAAAGAAAATATCAGTGAAATTAATGAAAAAGTGGTCACAAATTGTACTCATTATCTTCCACAGTTTTCACCAACTATTCATAATAATTATTTATTTTTTATTGTATCAATTTGATTAATGTCGATAAATTCCAAGAACTAAAAATAAGAAGCTAAAACGGCCATAGTGAAAAAGAACTGAGAAATCTCTCTACAAAAAAAAATCTCGAAATCTCTATTCTACAATTTGAATTTAGAATAAATTCATAATTATAACTGATAAGATATTTACAAAATAAAATTGCTCACCTCTCATGAAACAATTATTATAATTTACTTTCAGTTCGATATACCCATTTACTCAGTGACTGATGTCACGTGACTGTCATTAAATAATGGATTTATTCATCCAGTGTAAAAAATATATTTTATCATATATTTTATACAATAGTAATTATTAGAATACAATAATGTACGTATTTGAATGTAGGTCGGTTGGATGAGTAGCGTATTGATAACACAAAATATTTTTTCATACGAATGTATACTTCAAATAATAATTTCCATTAGTTTGATATTTATATCCAACATTTTTTAACCTTTCCACACTGCAAAATTTTAATTTATTATAATTATATGACAGTCGCAAAAGATTCATTAAGCACTTTACAATTAATCATTAATAAACAGATGATATTTCATGTGAGGCGCTTCAACAAAAAAATTTACCTTAAGTTCTTATTTTTCTACTGAAATAATTTTATAATTAATATGACTATACAAATCGTCGATTTTAACTTGAATTTATTACTAAATATTTTGTGAAATATGCGGAGGCGCACGATATTATTGAGTCTACTATCCGAATTCTTAGTTTGTTAAGAATTGTGATTGTATTTCTTTGTACTCTTTTCTTTAAGCACTGATGCTTGATTTAGGGTTATTATATTCATTTGTATATGTTTTATTACTATTCATATATATAATCTTTTGAGTTAACGATCGATTTAAGTGTTAACATGATGTTCAATGTTTATGTTTAATGTCTTTTTGAAATTCTAAATGAATCGTGATTGGAAAGGTCATCATTTGTATTTAGTATTATAATATATTATATTGAAGTATAATATGTAATGCAATGGTACGCCTGCGCAAAATGCTCAAAATCTAACGTCTAAAATATATTTTTACGTATAAATACCATTAAGAGGGTGGTTTTTAAGGTATATTAATTAGTGACCTATTCTACTGTCTCTAAATTGTGGAAATACTCACGTAATCTATATTAGAATCTTGGAAGTGCTTTAAATGTGGTCAAGTAACTCATCGAACGTCATTCGTTTTTAATTTAAAGCCACGGAGCCATGCAATAAGCTTAGTTATTCTACATTTGTGAAATGTTATATATTTTAAATAATAAAAATAAAACTCGTTAAAACAAAGCTCGATTTTTTGTAACGTTAGACATATTTGATTAATGAAATTCAGTTTCCAAATTGAATGCCTACATAGCGGCCGTGTTTATACACAATATACAGAATCCTTGAAAATGTAAATTTCGTCAGAATTCGTTAACTTCGCAGGTTCACCAATAACACAATAACTCATTTTTGGCTGTTAATTTCGGCACAGTCCATAACTTTGAACACCAATAGACAAAAGAAAATTTTGCACTTCAAAATTTTCATTGTAGCCAACCATCAAAGGTTCTCATACTGTATTTAAGTCAATATCAACTAATATGTACAACATATTAAAGATATAATCCTTAACATCATGATTACGTACAAGGCTTTCTATAACACGATGTCATATAACACGATGAGAAAATTGCGTAAGTCTACGTGTAAATATGGTACTTCTAAAATACAATTTCTATTTAATAACGCAATAATTATATGGAGAAAACACACGAATTTTATATGGTACGAATTGAACTTGCATTTTCACTTGCTTTTTTCTCGACAAGATTCATATCGTGTTATTTCGATATTTACGTTACGTTTGCACATCAGTTATAAGCGTATATATTGTGGTTATGTGAACTTGTCATGATCTTAAAGTACCCGAAGTCTCCCAGAAATATCTTTCAAATATGCTTCTTCTAACCGATTTATTTTAATATGGACTGTAAAATTTTCCCTCCACCACCCGCCACGTCTCTACACCAGTTATGCGGTCGTATACCGTGGCATAACGAACGTGAGGCGCTCTTCATAAGTTCCAGAAGTGTTCCAAGAGCAGCTTCCCAAGACCTTGGTTGGGGTGCACTACAGTGTGTGCGTGATTCTTATTCTAACTAATTATACCCTGTTAATAGTTAGTCTTGTTGAGAAGAGACCTTCTCGTTCGCCGTAAGATTTTGCAATATGGACTATCCTAGAATGTCAAAAAAATACAACATAATAGATAAATTAAAAGTTATTTGATCATGTATGGTTACTATTGATTTGGATTTTATGTCCATCAATTCTAATTTTACTTCATTTTCGAGGTTGACAAAAACCGTATTTCTGTTCTAACATCTAATAAATTACTGTGAACAGCTTTCCACCCACAGTAATTGTTTACGTTTTGCACCATTTTTTTCTCGAGGATTAAGTGTTAAAGCAATAACTCAACCTACTAGTCATTCGTGTCTTAAACTTAAAACATTAATGTGCCAAAATCAAGCAATCTACACTCTCATATGCTTCACTAATACTAAAAAGGACACAAATGTTGCACTGAATATATTTTACATTTCCCGCAGTATTTTTTTTTATGAATTTATTACAAATAAAAATAGTCATATATGTTGATAGGTACACAATATTTTGTATGCAGACCAATACTCTAAATTACGAAATCTCAGTAGTATGGTATTTTATTCATTATTAAAAAAACAACTATTTCCCCGAAAATGGATTCTTATATTCAAAATTGCCTATTTATTTCCAAATTGGATTATATCCATTTCATTTGAGAGACACTGAAATAATCATGTTTTACGGTACATACATACATCGGTATCACAGACCATAACGTATCCATTATGTTTGGCTATAAACCGTACAAAATATAAGGTCATATGGTTTTCTTCGCGTCTAGTTTAGCTATAATACATCAATTATTATATTAACTAATTGTTTCACACAATAGCACATTTAAAATTCACCTACAATTAAAAAAAAAACATTAGAATAATATCTCGTTTGTACCGATTATTGGAAGACGCCTTCATAAATTTACTCTTTTTGTCTATGAATAATGGATACATAGACACGTACACATCACGAGCAGAGGTCACATCACATTAATTGAAAATTAACTGTCAACCTAAATAACTAAAATTCGTCTCTAAATAAGTTTCCAAGCCACTTGCAATTGTTTACTAATGTGTCATTTCATATTTATACATCTATAAATTGTATTGAAGCAGATTTTAACATACTTTAAGATTAAAATCTAAACGAATATTTATATCCTTTTGAGATCTGAATTGGAGACATGGCTTCTTCTTCTTCTTCTTCCATGTTCGCTCCCTAAGTGGAGCATATGGACACCAC
>JAGVSQ010001025.1:0-32199 GCA_022683975.1 Rhyacophila evoluta | reverse complement strand
AGAATTTAAAATCAATTTCCATCAAGCACCATCAGTCGAAAATATTAATTACTAAGTTTATATTTGTAACAATAGGAATGTATATTGTTGAATAGCGTCAAAGTTCGCCGTATACTGATACAGCTGAACTCGTTAAAGCATGCCGGAATACCTATCCTGAAGATAACGCCGTTTCATGTGAACCAAAGGAATGTCTATCAGGGATCGCGTGGTAAATATTATACCAACTCAACGCCCACCGCCAAAACAGAATATTTGTCATCTAATAACATTAAACTATTTGAAACGACGTTGTTAATTTTGATTATTTCCCCGTGTAGTGTGGAAAGTGACATATTGTGCGAAGTGACTTATTGTGCGAAGATAGGTTGTAAGTCATACGATCAACTCTCATATGAAGAGGGTATTTCCAAAGTGAATTTATTCCACTGTATGAAATAACAACATAACATGTTATTCAATGATTTTTATTTTCAATGTTTTTGAAATTAATATTTTTTACAGGTTTGAATGCTAAATGGTTGTTCTATACCAAAAATACTTGTTCAAAGTTTTTAAATTTTCATTTAGCGTAGTGGAATAATGTCACTTTAGAAATACCCCCTCATAATATGGTATATACACCATCATATATAATAAAAAAGAGTTAGAAAACGGTGGAACAAATGGCACATGCACGTGGATCCAGACAATCGTTGATTGATGAAATATATTTTTTTTATTTCTTTGCATCGGCTATTTCTATTCAATAAATAACTTGGATCAGTATGGCAGACGGTTCTAATTTTCATGAATAATCTCCAATACCTCCTATCGCTCCAACCAAGATTTGGAAACTTGTTTCTCGACACTTACTTGTGCGGCGATTCACGTTCGGTACGCCATCGCATACGGCCGACAAGTTACAGAAACGTTGCTGCATAAACAATCGTAGATCGTACTCGTTTAATAGAATTTAAAACCGGATCTATCCTTGAAAAATTATAATTGATTTCGGTTATCGATATTCGATATCATAATAAAAAAATCTCATTGTGTAATAGATGAGTAAATATAATAATCCCAATGTAGTTTTTTTGCACCATTGTCAAGACTATATTTGTCAGTGTTACTCGACATTTCTTGTTGTTAAATTCTAAATTTTTTTACACGTGTAAAATGGTCATTCAGTCTAAAATATTGTATATGCTAGTGTAAAATGGAGTTCTACCAAGTAAGCTGATTGAATAGCAGCATTTTATTACGTTGTCTTATTATATGTAATAACCAATATTCATTCACGTTGTATTCGCTTTCAATAATTTAAGAATACTTAACGAAATGATCTAACTTTGTTCATTTTAATAGTAATTAATACAATGGATATGGAAGTAGAAATATAAATATAAAAATATACACAATACGTGTGAAGATAGATATAATATTTTTGTGTAAGAAAATCATCAAGCCTATTAAAAAATGTTGCAGTTAATATTTTAAATACATTATACATATGGTTTTATTAACTATTAATAATTTATTTTGTTTTTACGTAACCTTATTATGTACAATTATTTAGACGACGTAAATTACCTTTGCCATTCAGTATAATCTTTACAAAATCAACATAATAATATTCTCCCTGTTTTATGACTGCAATAAATTGAACAGTAATAATAATAAGAGAACGAGTAATTCCTCAGATTGTATATGTTTTCAGCAACTTGAAGTAATGCATCAATGGAAATGCCATGTTTTCATTGTGTTAAATTTTAATGACGTTTTCCATCTCGTTTCTCGTTTTGCTGTATTCCTACTACATAATACTTCGCCAAACATTGTAGTGACTATTTCTCGAAGTAAATAATTTCATTCATAATTTTATTTATCTATAAAATCGAATATAAATAAAATAACACGCGTTGTAGTGAAACAAATAAATTATTTTCATAGTCGTGTCAGATATTTAAAATATTTTATAATCCAACTCAACTCTGTTTAAACTAAATATTATTTTAAAAAAGTAACGTTTTAAATATTGCTATGTATTCACGGCGTATATCATAATGTTTACGCTGTTAAAACAATATTATAAAATAATTCATATGTGTTAATAAATACTCCAGAATGTAAGGAAAGATTAGCAAGTCTCCAATTTTTCAATTAGACTTTTTTCATTTTATTTCTTTTAACTTTAGCTCATTTAAGTGCATGGTAGCCCAAGTCTTGGGTAATTTATATTTACTGCCGAGACATTCCCGTCGAATAAAGTAGATCGCTTCTTAATATCAGAGCTCCGGGAAACGCCTGATTAAGACCAGGTGTAAGGACGGGGCGGGTGGATGGAGGGCACATTAGGTGGATAAATTCGTCGTTGTAAATATTTTAGTTGATCTGACAAGAAGTTTTTTCACTACAAAGATCATCGTTCGTGCTTAGTTTAAAGGCCGAGTCGCAACCAATGATCCATTTAAAAGTTTTTAAATAATTTTAAATCAATTCCGAGCAAGCACAAGCATCAGTCAATTATATTGATAGTATATTTATAATCTGACGTTTAAGTGTGTTACAGCATAAGACTAAAAATAAAATTAATTTAATTTTTTTTTTTTAATTTTAAGACTCCGCTGCCCAGACAATTTTTATTTCCTTCCATTAATGTTGCCAACATTCATAAATAAATACCCTTGTACCATGTCGGTATTTTCTTTCAACTCACGTTTTCGTGATTTTACGAAATGATTTGTGTATTCATCTTGATTGCAGAGTTTCGTGTCACGTGTATCATCGTGCGTCAATCGCATATATTATATTGACAAATCCTTGTACTATTCAGCGGCTGTACTACACTCTTTGCTTATACATTTTTTTAATTTTGCAAGATGTTATTCTGTGTTGTCAGTGTTGAGTTCAGATTTTACCCGAGAAAGCGCGTCGTGAAAATACTTTTCGATTTTTATACCATCTGTCCATATTCACAGCTCATAAGCTGGAGTCTCTCAAATTGCAATATCCGGTAGGGCTGCTTAGAAATCCATACTGAAAGGAAACTTTACCGGAAATGGAATGAAGTGCTGTGGGGATCGCCTATAACGGGTAGCTCTGCAATTACCGAGAAACTTTTACGTATACTTATTGATGACAAATATACAGGGGGTGTCTTTTGATAATAAAACAAAGCACTTCGTTTCAAATAGATGATGATCGGTGTTTTCAAATAATATATATCTATTTCTACTAAAAGTCACGTATATTAATTACTTAAGGTACTACAGTATTTCGAACAAAAATCTCATTAATTATTTAAAGTTGTAACTAGATTACTTTCTTATACTATGTATCGATAACTTCTTGGAAAGATACTATATGGTAAGTATAGTTTTAATAGAAATTGAATTATATTTACATTGATCAAACAACCAACACGGCCTTCAACAAAAGTAAATACACTCCAGTTATTATATAATTGAAAATAATTATGTAACTGCTGTAAAATAAATTTTAACCAAATAAATTTTGACTAAATAAATGCCGCCTCAGTTAACAATTGTAATAATTTATTTTATTTTATTTTTCAGAAGTTGGCAGAGCCCGTCTTAATTTTGTGCAGAGGAAATATTAAATTTTAAAACTAGGTAAGTAAATTTATACTGATTATTTTATCTAATAATTTATCTAATAAATATATGATAATCCATGAAAATATGCTGTAAACGGAGTTATGGAAGAGTGTTTTAAATAGGGATTTATCGCAATTCTCAAGAAAATTTGTGTGTACATTTGTAAAAAACTAACAACACAAAACACACGTTGATGGATCTATAGCTTATTTTCATAAATATAGAGTACCTATTATAAATATTATAACTTTTATATTACGTTATTAATAGTATGAATTATCAATTGCCACGGTTGTACTTCTTTTGTCGTCATATTATATTATAGTTATGTTATGATGTCAAAATGTCTATTGAGATTATATTTAAAATCGGCTGGCTCTCTTATTGATGGTTTTCTTTTTCATAATTTGATATAATTCCAAATTTCATTGTGATTTGTTTCATCAAAGCCTGTCGGATTATTAAATCCGTTAAAGTGAATTCATACGATTTTTTTAGTAAAGGAAGAAGGAGATTATTGGACTAATTTTCGTAAATTGTTTTATATCAAGTACTAAACAGTAAGTAATAAACGAAAAAATATTTCGTCGCCAATATTGTAGGAACACGTATCCTGATTTTTTGATTTAAGTGACTTTGTAAAGTAAATTTTAATTTTTGGCTATCTCTTGTATTATCGGCACATTTTTGCATTGACACATAATTTAAGCACGTAAAGTATTACAAAGTGTCTTAAACCAAAAAATCAAGATATGTGTTCCTGAGATATTGGCGACGATTTGCAAAATTATAATCAATTTAAAAACCCAGATTTCAATTGTTTGAATATAACATTTTTGTAGATCTATGTTACCACAATTCATTACATTATAATATATAATATTATCATATAATTATATTAAATATTAGATACAATCATTTCTGTGAAAAAAATGTAGTTTTCTTTTTATCATAACAATACATTTTCTTATTGTAATATACAATAAATTATTATGCATAACATATTATGTATTATATTGTAATGATTACATGGACAAAATTAAGTCTTCGACGAAATCTCATCACTGATAATTACTGGGCAATATCTGATGTTGCCTGGACGGAAAATAAACTTTCTCTCCTTAAAAGCAGATGTCTGCGCCGGCAGATTAGATACAGCCGGGAAATGTTTTAATCATAAGTTTTTCCGGCTCACAGTCTGGCATGATCCATTATCGGCGATTACTCAAAAGAGCCCCCTACCGTGCAGCCGACAAATCACGGTGGCGAAAAAGAAATGCTTGATGATGTGGTGTCTATTGAGGAAGGAGTGTTTGTTAATGTGAAAGGAGGGTTTATAACGCCATTCGTAATAGTAGATGGCTAGTGACAAATATATAAAGGAATATTAATATACATCATATCGTCTATAGAAAGGAATAATAAACTAATCATCAGTTATTTTAAAACAGCTTTATTCGATAATCACTATGTATACAGCTTAATACACGTTATATCGGAAGCATGTAAGCCGCAAGTGTCTAGCTTTTACGATTTAAAAAAGAAGGATTTGCAAAGTTTGAGACGAAGAAAAAAGACTTCCACCATATCAATTTTACTGGTTTTTCTTAAATAATTTATTAAATTAACGTCATATTGTGGAAATAAAATACAAGTTTGAGTCTTCATGAACTTCAAGGTTTTGTATATTTAAAATTTTTAAAACTTTGATTTAAAACATCTGCCTTTCTGATTTCGATATCTATTATTGTATAATGGTAATGGATTCTATCATAGACAGTGCTTTCAAGCAAATTTGAGACGTATTCTTTAAAGAGTCTACTGTTAATATAACTCATTGATAAAATACTATTTTATGAAATATTTTGCTTCGGTGGCTGATTGGTAAGAGCGCATGTTTCAGCGTCTTTTTGCGGTTTTAGCAAGTTACAAGCAATGAGATATATTTGATAAACTATATTGCGTAGACGAAACACGTATTGTATTATATTAAATATAGTATAATGTATATCAATACTATAATATTAAATCATACACAGTAATTTTGGAGTGCCATCGTAAATATATTAAATCTCTGAAATAGAAAATATATTTATATTTAGAGCATTCTCTATATATGTTGCAGATATATAATATATATATTATAATAATAGTATTGCCACTATTTAAAAACCCTGCCAGAATGAAATATATTGTATAAATATATATTTATAATTATATTATTTATGGGGATATATTAAATCTTGATATAAAATAATGTACTTATTTCATAGTTAGATATTTCACTTGTTGCTGAAATCTTTCATTATACACGACGCAGAATTTTCTCATATTTCATTAAAATGAAATTTACCCCTAATTAAATTCATTATTATCATTATTTTGTATACAGCAGAGTAATAATCTTGATTAATGTGTACTTGCCTATTATCACGATTTCATATTTTAATCCACAATAAGTGGTTTTAATTTGCATAAACGCCTGTGTAAATTACTATTTTGGAAGTTGGGAAACTCGCTCTAATTTATTTGTTTGCCAGACGATAAACACAGTACGTACGCGGTACATCTTACGTAATGAATTATTCATTGGACAAACGAAAGAAAAAAAAACTTCTCGATTTCTTCTTTAAATAAGTCACGGCCGTTGTAATTTATTTTGAGAGCCATAGACTATAATCATAGATAAACTTTGACCGAGTTTTTAGAAACTTTTAAATGGGCACAATATTTCGTCCATCTCGATGGAACATGCACGTAAAAAATATTGTATATAAACTTACGCATCCGATTGAAAAAGAAAGAAATTTATTTTATCGTTCACGGTCTCTATTGATGTTTAATTTATTAAGCAAATTTTGAAATTGTCTCGGTCCTGTATATTGTATTTTCTGTGTTGTCTTTGCGATTGTAAAGATAACATAAATGTTCCTATTCGTCGACGGAATTCCCCGTTTAAGTGTTATTTGAGGGGCTTTTCACTGCTGCTCTCCCAATCTTATAAATATTAAAATAGAGAATAAATCAATTAGAAAAAAATTACAAATAAAGATTTATAGAATCTTCACACTAATACAAATACTTGCATTGCAATATTTGACTAATTTATAAATTAAAAACATATCATTAGAATACATTAAAGATAACGTTATAGGGTCATTATCCTAACCGAGAATATTTTTTGGTCCATTGCTTCATCGCTTTTTACAAAACACTATCTTACCGCATAGGTACACAATCTTATTTAATTCATGATCTCATTTTAGAGAAGTACACCTGAACACGAATACTTCATAAGAAGATGATAATCTGAGTCTTCATCCTCAAATGTTATTATTCATTTTAGTGAACTGTAAGCTGGCACACATTATATCTTTTTTGATCCAAAAGTTAGTAAGCCATGATCAAGCGGTTTGTCGAGTGGCATTACAGACGTAATAATTTTTCCGAGTGATTCTGATTTTTGATCATATTATAATTTCTTGGTTGAGAGTTTTCCGGCTCAGTTGCATTTTAGCCGTTTCCAATTTATGATAAAACATACCTTTGTTTTTTTTTTCGTGATATCATCCATTGTCGGATAACAAACACGGTATAATGAGAGTATAAATAACAGCTTTATGTTAGAACAGGTATATTTTTGTTGTGTTCATTAGCAACTCTCAGTAGTGTGATAATAATAATTTGAAATATAAACATTTTTACACTACACATCATCATATTTTACATAGGACCTCTCTCATGATCTGAAGGTCTATTTATATATAATTATACAATAAAAAAACTGTGCTAAAAATACTTTTTTTTAATGTTTGTATAAAATCGATCCTATAAATCCTTATCATAAAATAAAACAAATTAGATAATGCTAATAAAACAACAAGTTATATGTATTACGTTATAGCCATCGATATTTTTAGTTATTGTTGAAACATTTCGATTGGAATAAAATCGTAACGCGAAAACCCCAAACCTCATAATCGAGAGAAGCCCTTACGGCTCTTTGCATTTTTATTTTCCCGCCAAGCTTTTTGGCCGCGGCGTATCCCTTTGTGTTGGAAAACATGAAGGGGTGAGGGAAGTAGAAAACCAGACATTTTGTCGTAACCACTCGGACAATGTTTCCGCTAAAATGACGGTTGTATTATCTCTATAACGGCGGGGAAAATAAATATTACCTGGCTACTCTCTGTAAAAGAAAATTCTCATACAATAATGATTTTGCCTCATTGCTATTTTCTTACTGTACGAGAAGTATGTTTGGAACATATTTCACATATTAGTAAACATACAGTGGCGCATGGAGATAACCTAATTGACTCCAGACCGTTGGACCCAGTTCTTAACCGGTCACGCTGGTCACCGAAGGTATTTTTTTTTACCATATTCGCTCCATAAGTGAAACATATTAATCTTCACAATGCAAAGAGGTACACTCCAAAAGTTAAATATACGGATCTCCGCATTGTGAAAAGTGTATTGACAGATAAATTTTCACGAAAATTGGTTGTCAGAGAATTGGTTAATCTGAAAATCCGGCCCTGCATTTTTAGATTAAAAAAAAAAATCCTTCACCATTGCAGAATCGAACACGCACTACTCGGATGGGACGCGCGTACTTTAACCTCTCAGCTACCAGGGAGACAAAAGAAGTTCATTTAATATCTATAGTTAATTTGGTCTTATAGAATCTCCTACTTGCTTACGTGGCGAAATGTAGGGTGCCAATCACATCTGGGAGTATCCCCATATTTTGGTTGAAAAAGAAGAGCGTCTCAAGTCGGTTCGATCATTTGTCGGACCAGTTGGCCATTGCGACTTGGTTTCTACGAAAGATAATTTTCTAGCTTTTAAAAAGATTGCAAAATCTCTTCTCAACAAGGCTAGATATTAACAGGGTATAATCAGTTAGAATATGAATCACGCACACTCTAGTGCACGCCAACCAAGGTCTTGGGAAGTTGCTCCTAGGACATTTATGGCACTTATGACGAGCGCATCACGTTCGTTACGCTACGGTATACGCCCGCATATCGGGTGTGGAGACGTGGCGGGTGGTGGAGGGGAAAGCAAGTTAATTTAGTATCACATATTATCTGACAATATAATAGGAACATTAGTAGCCATTGAGGAACCTTATTTGTGAATCGAACGGTTGTATAATATAATTGGATATTCGCATATAAAAAAATTTTCAAGTATATTAAACAAAATCAATATAAGAGTTTATTAAAATTTGCATTTTCTTCTCGAAATTTTCTCATTTGTCAAAGCTAATATTTAAGCATACCCGTCGGTATTCCTCGCTAGCTAATTTATTATGTCGGCCAAAATAGCAGGTATTTGCTTTTAGCTCCGTGTGCACAAAATGACTTTATCACTGTGGAGAATTTATGAAATACCCACTATTGGCTTTTAGTTATAGAATTTTCTCGAATACGAAAGATAAAGCCTACGTATTTCACAAAAATTTGCATTCCTGTTTTACCACTAAATTATTGGAATCATAATTCAAACGTGCTATCGTGGATTATTTTCTATTAGTGCTATAATCGTCAAATTATTTCTAAAAAATATTTTCTTTTATCAATTTCAATCGCCACGGAGAAGATATGGAACAATACTAAAACATACAAGTCACACAAACCATATCATCAACCTGGCTTCATTGTGTACATTGTGTTGTTGATAAATATCTTCATTTATGTTACAATGTTTTTTTTAAATGCCCGCGAAAACGTTACTACTTTTAATTATTTATGCAAATAAAATTGTGTTATTATAAGTTGTAAGCATACTATTTTCCTAATTCATTGTAATATAAAAATTAGAGCTACAAAGACGCATCACGATCGTCATTGGGATATCTAGGCGTTATCACCAAAAGCTGTATATTGTTGGTTGGCATTCGGAGGGTTGAGATCTTTAAAAAGTTGGGACCTCACGTACTGTCTTCTTCCACAAAGTGTCAATTTGTACAATATTCATAATTAAACTCTTCTTTTGAATACGAGTGCTCGCGAACAAAATACTATTCGTTATTTTATTGACATTGTTCTTGTCAAATCCTATTACATTATCTTTCTTACCAACGTTACATTCGCTTTATACGGCCTGTATATATGTGGTTTTATTGTTATTGTAGTCATTTACAACCGTTGTTTGAAGGGTCGAGATCTCCACTATAATCTGCAACCTTCCAATAACGGAAGAGAAAAATAATAATATACGCAAAAATGATTTTTTTTGTCAATTGTGTATACAGTAAAGAATAAAATTTGTGCGCGAAGAGGTGTTGTATTATTTCAATGATTATTGTTTATGATTATGTCTACTGTAAATAACTTATATCACATTTTTTGGCAGTACATATATTTCCTTTGAAGAGGCCAAATATCTTTAATTCTATCATAGTGTTTATAGATCGTAGCTTTGACGATTTGCATTGGGATGCACAAATTTTTAGTGTTTGCATTTGTTGCGGCAAGTTGAACAATGACGTGGCTTGGAAAATAACACTTAACGCTCTGCTCTATTTTCCACTAATGTTTGCATGCAAAAATTACAAACATGCGTATTTCCATCTACAGCTAATTTTAAACTTATGACTCATATGACATTTTTTCAAGCTAAATTTAGATTTAAATTTAGAATTTAGATGATCACGCAAAAACGTGTAAACGGACGTTTCGTTATTACGTGAAAACACGTGAACGGACGTAAATTGTAAAGTAAATCAAGCCTAAACCATGATGTAGCGCCGTTATGATTCTCATGATATTATTTTAAATATTTAACTCGGTCGACAGCGCCTACTGGATAATTTAATAAAATTCTATTTCAGGCATGGAAACCGAATTTGATGGAAGTATTGTCTGTTAAAATCGTTTACATGATCTGCATATCAAATGAACACGCATTGACGTAATCGCGCGAATTGGGTAATAAAATATGTAACTCAAATAATACGCCGTTCTGTGCGATGTGTGTCAGGGCACAATCGATGAGTAGGCCTCTGAGGAACACACTTTGAACCAATTATTACATTAGTTAACGTAATGTATCCGCTACTGATGATATAAGAGAAATGTTATAGTGAAGTTACGGTGCTAAAGGTGAACTATTAAACATTTCACCATCAATCAAGGACAAACTTTATAGCAGCCGTGGCAATAACTTAATAACTATTCCGCCTACATTGAGGTATAATTTAATTACGAACATTTGCTAAATGTTTTATGCGATACATCATAAATACCCAATCATTTTGTGTGTATTTTTTATAAAGGAGACTAGCGTCTGTATTAAGTTAGGAAATCCTACGATTTACAAGTTTGACCATTTTTGAAATACGTAGATTATATTTATTATCTTAGGATAAAATATAATTATCACATTATTCAGGATTGCACGAGGGTATTACTTTTGATAATACATAATTTATGCGGCGGATAATACCGCATATTCCGTTTGGTCTAAATTACTAAGGAGTTCAGCGATTTTAATCCGTGATTGCAGGCTCAAATCTCATAGCTGGGTTGTTGTAATTTTATCATGCGTAATATAATAACGTATATGACAATTAAAAATATTTAGAGTGAATAACCAACAGTAAATTAGTCAAGTAATCGTGTCTTAAATGCAGGATAATACATAGTGTATTGGAGCAGAAATGATGTTTTATATTTTTATACTTAAAACTTTATATTTAAAACAATCGTTAAAATGCCTGCATATGTTGGGCTTTATTATTTTATTCATATTCTGTGAGCCCCTGACACCCACTGGTAAAATTTAAAATAAGTCTTATCTAATTGCCCTTCATGCATCTCATTTACGTAACGCCTGGATACAATTTCCCCTGGCGATTCTCCTAAATGTCCTCTCATGATACCTATCCTTAAGGTATCCCAACGTTATGCTCACCGGTTCCGAGCGTCAACATTCACATTTTTATTTCTTAACAGTCACATTTTCAAGATGTATGCTAAATTTCAATTCGTGCGATAAATATCTGTCAAACAAAAATCGCTTCTCATATTCTTTAATATAATATTTATACATTTTAGTTTTGATTTGGGTAAACCGTATTTATATATTTATTTTGTACCAATTGAAACACGTAAAATATTAAAAACTTCAATAAGTTTATTTAAGCATTTTATGAAATTAAATTACTATGACAGATATGATACTTACAGTAAGTTCAATTTATTATTATTATTATTAACGTCTGAAATGTTTCACACAATAATAAATTTTGTTTTATAAGTTATTAAGTTAAATTCATTATATTCCAAATTGAAGGTTACTTCTGAGCTTATAGACAATTAATTGCCACTCAAATATAGTCAATTTTAATGTGAATTAGTGCTAATTAATATTATCTTTGAATATTTCAAAGAATATACTATCTTCAAATGTAATCAAAAATGTGCTGGGCATTAAAATGTCTGGATCCCCTCCCGAGTATCTTGAAGCAAAGAATAATATAAGGTAGAGTTGGCATTGGAACGGAAAGCGACGTGACAGTTCGCTCACCATTGTATAATTATGTTGATCTTTATGTGTTTCGTTGCCAAAAGGGTTTACAATGTGACAGATTTCATCTCGAGCGGAATGTTAGCTATGAAATTTAATCACTAGTCTTACGGCACACTTTGCTGATTCAATAATTATTAATTTATGACAGTAGCCGATTGTGTTAATATTACAACTGAATAAATAACTCTTGTTCAAACGCTTTTCAATAACATGTCATTCTATAACAAGGAAGACTACGTAATAATTATTAACGAGAAAATAAGATACGTTCAAACTCAATCTAATAATAAATGCTTATGCAATTTAATGGCTCACTTTAAAGTTGATTAAATAATTATATTGAAATATAATGTTATATATTCAAATGAGTTTTGTTGATATCTATTTCGGTGGTGATGTCTTTATCAAGACTAGCCGCGGCATATTTTACTTCATTAAATAATATACACATACAAAAGCAGAATCTTTAAGTTGAACCTCATCGAGTCAAAATATCTTTTTCTACTGGTCTGAAAAAATATTTTATTCGAAGTTTATAAAACGGTATTTTAAAGAAAATTTAACCCCTAGACCCGAAAAATGTTTGTAAAAGTCGCTTATAGTGCACATTATTATGAACTCCTCATCTCAAAGTTATGCATGCGATCGCGGAAAGTAAATATGAGAGTTATATAAATTGTTTTTTGCTAGTTCATATAATATCTTGAAAACATTCTTTTTTAGGTATATCTCTCTCTCTCTGTGTGTGTGTGTGTTGGCTTACTTGATGCTGGTTCAAGAACCGAAATAATAAAAACCATAATTGAACGATGTCAATTCGGTTTGTAACTGTGCACGCTTTTTTACCGGCTGTTACGGGTAAAAATCCCGTAGCTATTCCCCAATTTAAGAAATGGTAAGATATCGTAAGATTTTGTTATCCAATCTTGGAAAATTAAAAATATATTATCTCTTCCTGAAATCTAGAAATTTACAACATGGTTCATATTTATATGTATTACAGTTACATAAATAATGTAATTTTTTTTTATTGAACTTGAGGTTAAAAAGTTTTTTTTTTAAATAACTTTTGAATGTGGTCGTTTGCACATTATTGTGCATTCATATACATCACTTGGTGGTCCATTGCGGTTGACTTGCTAGATAATACTGTCGATGAAATTTAATTTAAGATTTTATTGACGTATTTGATGACTTGATCAATTATTGAGTGAATGCATTCATGTTAAAACACTAATCAAACATGTTTTGCTTTTAATATTATGTAGTTCAGCAGCTCTCAATATTTCTGCTTCGTAAATGGATGTATAATAATTCTAAAATTGATTTTATCATTAAACTTAAAACTATTTGAACATTCATATAGTAGGCTATTTTTTACTTGCCAGCTAGGTTAGGTCGTACGTACGAACTTACGTATAATGTTGATGTATTCAATATAAAAACGGTGTTTTAATTAAATTAGCGTTTACTTGGTACAACTCTATTGCAGAACAAATGAATAATCTTAACATTGTAATTAAATCTATAATAATTTAAAAAAACACACACAACTGAATTCCCTATGAGTTGAACGAAAAAAAGTCTTTTAAGATAAGACTTTACGTTATGGAGACTCGTATTGTCCACTTAAGAAGCAGAGATTACTAAAAAAAAAACAAATACCAATAAACGTTTGTTAATTTTGTCTTTGGCCAAGAGAAATTTCGGCATAAATTGGATATCTGGTTAGGTTTAGTTCAGAAAGTACCAATGAATTTTCTTAATTCTACTTATAAGAAAAATGTCAATGTTTTATTTAATAAAAAATATTAACTTTAATTCTGAAAAACATGCCAAACATAACAAAAAAAAACCCGTATGACATCATAAATTTGTTATTACATATTTTTTTCCAAATCTGATAATACGACATATCTCGAATGGGGTTTCTCTCCAAATGATCAACTCGTCATAAATACGGAATTTGCTTCGTAAATTCCGCGTATCACCTCATCGATAAACCTCAGATCGCAATTCACCGTTTGAAAACCGCTGATGTGGTCGAATAGAGTATTAAATTAATTCAGATCAAGCGATTTGTAATCCAATTAAAGTATTTAAATACTAATGAAGTATGCTACTCAATATAACAGTGTTAATGTATCTAGTTCATAATGTAATTTTGTAAGCATTGTAGACTGCAATGTTATTTTTTATTATTTAATTAAGTTACCCTTTAAATTGGGAGGAAGGGGTAACTTATTAGTCGTCAGTACTTGTTGTACTTGCACTACACGTGACAACAAATCATTTTTTGACAAACTAAGAGAAATAGATATACGTATTTTCAATTTGTATTAAATAACACAACATATCTTTAACTAATTCTGTGAATGTATATATTTAAACTCACTCACTGATTATTTAAAAACGTTCATTTAAATATAGGTAGCTGGTTTCATATTCAGTATATTTTTAATATATTTTGTTCGATAAAACTTCTCGCTATAAATTTTCAATATACGTACATAGAAAGACATTATATTTAGTAATTTGCCTATAGGAAACGTTTTAGTACACGTAGGATAAAATGTGACGTTAATTTAATTGGTTTGTAGATAGAAAAACAAAGTGTCTACGTAATATAGTTAGAGAATGTTAAGCGCGTAGAATATTCGCTTGCAAAAATAATCTGTTTTTATATCTCACATAATTTGTAATGCATTTACCGTGAACATTGGCCGAGAATCTTATATCGCAAATTTATGCTTCAATTAAAATTGCACAATACATATTTGCGGCATTGACATTGAAGAAATTTTTTCTCACACAGTACTACTCGAAAATAGCATATACAAATGTGTTATCTTTTTTAACATTTTAAAAATAACTTTGGCATAAGTCTACACAAGATATGGTCATTATTTTAGAAGATAAAAAAAAATTAATAGTGATCAATCTTTTTATTTTTTGTTATCGCTCATATCTTTTAAAAAAATATATATTTATAAATGATGCAATAATAAATAATGCATTATTGTATAAATTTCCCCGAACCGAAACGTGAAATTGTTCGTTTTTGAGCAAATTCATTTAAATGAATGTTTAATATTTTTTAACTCTCATACCACGTTTATGTACATGTATACAGGCGAAAAACCATACTCGAATCTCAAATCACTCATAAGAAAATTATTTATACGGAATTTGAAAATAAAAATGTACTTTACCGGAATCAATTCATCAATATCATCATTATTCAATAGTGTTAATTTTACCAATATTAAATGAGAATATTATAATATAATATATCGTCGATGATTCTTCTTCTACGGGCCGGTAGGACTCCACATGATGTACTTGACTATATAGTCCACACAGTCACCGGATACGATAGAACAAGATAAAAAAATGAGACAAAATCGTATATTACTCTAGAAAATAAGATCTAATTTTTATTAAATTGTTGTATAATGATGCTTATTAATATAAAAGTGCAAAAAATAAATCTGCGTTCTTGAAAATCTCCATCAACCATGAATATATAATTATCTTTTGGATATTTTAGTACCAAAATATTTAAGTTTAGATACCAGGAAGACTATATATATATATATATAGTTTTCCTGGTAGGTTAGCGTTAGCGCCTCGCACCCAGGGATGCGGGTCCGTTTCTCATACCTGCCTATTGGGTTGAGGAATCGCCTGACATCCGATTTTCGCGAGTGTATATGAAGACATGTATGTCTTCACATTGCGGATCACGGTAAAAAATATTTTATATGTAACGGAAACTATTTTTAGGACATGAGAGCACTGGACTGACTGTTTTATATGTATGCCAATTAATCTGGACCAGCAGCGTTGTAAAATCTGCATTCATTACGTCCACGCAATCATACTGAAACAGCTGGAAAATGAAGCCCGTTTCAACAGAGCAGTAACGTTAGTAGGTTAAAAAAATATAATAATTATATAATCATTTAATATTAGTTATATAAAAGTAACTTATCTCCAGTTAATATTGTCAGAGATTTCCTATAATTACTTGTAAAAATAAACCTCCTATCACTTACCTACTAGGGTTATTAAAACGTATACCATCACCTGACTAAAATGAATTTCATCCCTAATTACAATTTATCAAATCGATAGCGTCCATCACGGTATGCGTAACTCCTGTACTAATGAAGTCACGATAACAAATGATCTTCGCACTCAATAAAATATTTTTTTACGAAGATTGCTTGTCAGCCAATCGTTCAGCCCATTAGAGATCTTGTCCTGCATCTCAAGATTTTTCGAAATTTTCCAACTGTAAAATTTAAAACCCGTAACCCTCCGCCTAGCGTAATTTTAGCTCTCGGCCGTCTGTAATAATATCAGTAGTTTAAAAAAAATATGAACGATCTATTTCCCTCTTCTGCGCTTTGTTTTTTTTTTTCAAATGTTTTAGTTACAAAATAGTAACATATTTTCTTCTCCGATAGTGTATAGATTAGCGTGCGCGCCTCGCAAACCGGGGAACGGGGTCCACATCTGTCGGATTTAAAATATCCAAGAATGAATGACTGACAGCCCATTGGGCTCGGCAATTGCATATGCTTCAATTCCCGAATGGATATGGTATAAAATAGATATTTTAATTATTTGAATAGATAATATAATAAAATTTCCAATCGAAATGTAATTATTTCCAGTTGACAGTATTAAGTTATCAAATTAATTATTTATTTAACGTTAATCAGGTTTTAACGATATGTGAAATAAGATTATAATGGTGCTAATCATGTAAGATAATGGAAAAATAAAGCAGATTTGCGAATACTTCGAAATAGGTGTTGACTCATCGAGCTATTGTAAGAATAATTTGATACTATGGAATTTGCAGTACTCTAAAAATGGTACTCCAAAAGTAATTACATCCGTTTCCGTTTGAACTTCGAACACGTCGAAAACATAAAAGTTTCAAAAGTAACTTGTAATTTGATAACAATGTCAATTTTTGTTTTCCGTTTCGAACGCCCCTGAAGAAAAGTTCAGCATTGAGAGAGATGCTGGCGCTAAAATGCAATTTGCATTCTGTCGATTTTCATTTAACCTTGAATACGAAATCACAGTTCCTATTTTAAATTACGTAATCAGTGGATTCACAATTAAAAGTGCTAATTTATGTGGGTTAATAATTTGATACGCAATTACAATAAATGTATTATATTTAAAAAAATATTTTTGGTCACATTTCAACGAGTTAAATGGTATTTGTAGATTTCCACCAAACTGTGCTATTGTAAAACCATAATAATAAACGAATTATAGGCTCCTGTATATTAAATAACATCATTTTGAGAGGTTTGTTGTTAGCATAGCCATTTTGGTTGTTATTGCTACAATCATAAATATATTGCATAGTGCAGAGCATAGTGATATTTTTGTGAGATAGTAAAACATTGTAATACTTCCGCACTTCTCAGGAAAAATACAGATTATTTATGTATCACATCTATCATATTACCTTATATCGATTTACATTTCAAGCTGATTTTCTTTTAATTTACTCATGACATAATGTTAATTTCATGCGGCTTGGAATTTCCACCTATGACCTTCGACACAAAAAATGATGCTTCTAATCAATGTCTAAGGCGTCATCTACCTGACGTCTCTAAGCATTTAAAAATAAAAAAAATGGCAAATTTGTTTCTAATTGTATCACTGGTTTATCAAACCAATTGAAGCAATTATTCTAATATTATGTTGTAACTATAATTCCAACAATTTCAAAAACTCCAATTCCAAATCATCGAATTGTATAGATTAAAAGTTAATAGTCTTTTTTTGTCGGTGTCTAATGCCTATCCAATTACTTAGGTATGACTAGATTTTTAATCTACCAGAGTGACAATTGGCAGACAGAACCTTATCAAATTACTCAACAAACATAATTAAGCCGATGCTTCAATGGGTGATATCAGATATCGCTTACGCTGGGAAAACTCTTTAACAGGCTTTATTGGTAAAATGAGATTGAAAAATTCTGTTGCCAACAAAGATATTGTAAGTACTCGAAAATCTTTGACTCACATGCGAGCTTTTCAAATGTGAGAAAGCTTGCACTGCACCGTGTTTCATCAACTTTTAGTGTAATACCTTATGCTTTATCGAACACCTCGGCATAATATATACAAATAACAGTATTTACATGCATAAACTCACAATAAATTCTGTGTATTTTTTAAACATTATTATTTATCCCGTAGTTTGAAGATAAGCATTATAATAGATAAACTCACCTTAATATACAGCTAGCCGACTATAGAATAAGTAATGCAGTGGTTTTCGTCGTCTTAAACAACGCAGTGGCTTTACTGTACCACTCTCCTGTCTTATTTTGTAGATATACTCTGTTATCAGTATATGGTATTGACACACAATCACAATCTTGGAAATGAATTGCATTGATTTAATTATAATATAATTATAGTTCATTTTAATGAAATTAGCTTTTGCATTTGACCACAATTTTTAATTTGTGTTTTATAACACATATTTTACAAACTTGTTAGTGATATTGTACGATATTTATAACTAATTTATGAGCTAGCTTTTACCGCTAGGTAAGGCCCAATTTATTAAACATATTGCAATAGTCTTTAAAATGGGAGACAAATAAAAAAAATATTTACTTTGCATACAACGCAATACCAATTTCAGAGGGAACGAAAAAACCCAAGTTATTTCACTATAAAATGTCAAAATCCATTGTTTTATTATTTTATTTCATTGATGATATTTTCACAGGCAAAATATAAAAAAAAACTGTAAAATTCTATGTTAAAATACTGATTATAGAGAGTTTTCCCTTCTACTAATTTGTGTATTCTAGTATATGGGGTACTATTAAATTATAAACAATATAAATTGCACAATTTAAAAATGATCATAAACTAATTGATAAAATATTTTTCAATAAACTAGTTAAAATTAAATTATTTTGTCAGCATTACTTGTGTAAATTAGTAACGAATTTCACTAATTAATTAATAATTATACACCCAAGTGATATTTTGTTATAATTACGAATATAGTTATAAAATAATTTAAAGTGGTATATTTTGCTTATATAATTACTTGAAGTAGCTCTCGTAACGTAATATTCTTAGGAAAAACTTTCATTAACAAATCAGGATTGGCGTAAAAAGCTCGAGTGTCTACTTTGCAACACTGCCTCCGCGGAAAGGTCGTTAGGGAGGATGAAAACGTGACGGCAGATTATTAATTAATAATATGGCGATATTGGAAAATTTTTGAGGCCAACGAGCGGTACTCAAGTACTTCTACCCTTTCGATTAATTGTCGTAAATAAATAATTGGAATTAAGGAAGCTTTCGATGCTATAAAACTTCAGGTGGCTTCCAAGAAAAGGTTGATTGATTTCAGAAAAAGTTTGTCATCGTACAATTTTTTACGCCTTTCCTACGTAATTATATTCATGAAAAACGTTTTATTTTTAGAATATTTGCTAGGGTTTATTTAAATTTTATATTTACCAATGATTTAAAAAAAAAATAGATAACGAAGTATATAACTGCCATCATCAGGAATCGATTGCTTGTGTTTTTCTACAAGTTCCACAAAACATACATAAGCTTCTTTTTACGAAATATAAATACAAACATTCAATGCGTTTTGTTTTAAACTTACCTAAAATACTATAAACATAACTGAATCGCGTAGCTTTCAATTATATCTACGATACCTGGCATGCTGGGTTGGCATTTGGTTTATAAAACTAAATTATAAAAAGGAAAATAGGTTGGTCACCCTTATTACTGATTGTTAATTTGCTAAGTTTTGTGCCAAAATTGAAAGAGATAATGGAGAAGTTTAATGAAAAGATTTTTACTTTTTATTAAATTATGGTTTTTGGGAATTTCTATCATTAAAATTATGTCTTCTAAATGTGTCCCTTTACTTCGCTGACACTCTTCTGAATAGGAGGCGAATTTTTTGAAATGTTTTACTATTCTTCCTGGAAATTTTCTTTTAATTTGTCCATTGGTATCGACTCGGGCTTACGTGCAGGCCGGTTTTCATCACTTCGTCTGGATATCAAATTTCAAAAGAAAATTTCACGAACAACTAGTAATGACGTGTTGGACGTTCAAATGTTACTGAATCACATATATCGTTTAAAACCAATAATTCCTTGCAAAGCTGGCGCCAAAAAGTTGTTGCAAAAAAAAAAAAAAAGACTTTTGGGACAGCCTGTATAACATGATATCTGTCGGATCCTTATAGAAAGAATGCGATAATACGAATAAAACGGAGTTAATGAAATAAGATTTGCACATAAAAATTATTCAAAAAAAGTATTTATAAATTGTATTAGTAATATCGTATGTTGTATACTTTATAGCATGTCTAATGTGCACACTGAAAAATTCAGGATTTAGTCAAATTAAATATAAATAAATCGACTTGATGTTGAAAGATTTTTTAAACTTACCCTCTGATCTTTGCCTTTGAAAGTAGGTTCACCTCTTTGCCTACATTCCACAGAAGCACTTTGATTCGGTTTTCCTCGAATCGTTTGTTTGACTTTTGGTTTTTCGCAGGATTTACGCACGAATATATTATTCCGCTTCGGAAAAATCAAAACCTTATGAACAGGCTGGCTGCGGGGCTGTTATTGACTTATTGGTAACATCATTATTTTTGTTTTGCTTCTTTATTATGTAACATATTTTAATCATTTTGGTTATATACATATTGTATAAATCTTTATTGAAAAACAGATTTCGTATTTTATTTATTTAATATAATACATGCTTTCCTAGAACTAATACTGATTAAGTACGATATTGTTGATTTAAAAAAAATCATGGTTAATCAAGCCGGTTCAAGCGGCAGTTACAACCTATCGGCTTGTTTGCTACAGAGGCGACTTCCATTGCTTTTAAAGAGTTTTCGGGGTCATACCCCGAGCGTGATGATCTCTTCACATAATTCCTTGACCAAATAGGCCTCTATTTTTCGTTATATTTGTTTTTGACTTTAGCACACTTGAGTGCGTGGCAACCTTAGTCTTTGTGGGTAATTTAATAAAGTAGATCGCTTCTCTATACCAGAGCTCCGGAATACGTTTAATTAAGACCAGGTGTAAGAATAGACCGGGTAGATGAAGGTCAAATTTAGTATGTTCTTGGTTAGTATAATATGAATATATTGATTTTATTATCATTTAATTTTATGTATTAACAATTACTATTATACGACGGTTAAACACATAAGTAAATTATAATTATACAGATCAGTTATTTTTGACAATAGCTGTTTCAAATATACCATCAATATTTTTATGTTCGTCTTGATAGTGTTGTTAGAACTTAATTATAAGTATTTTTTTTTCAAAGATATCCAGCTTGGACCAGTCTAAAATATAGATGATTCTAAATATGTTTCAATGAAAGCACACTAACCTTAGGTTTTTTCTATCTAAATGAACAGTATTTAAATTTATTTTGTATTGTTACTTTTCATCGAGTTGCGTATACGTATATTTTTTAACGTATGTGAGCTTTTTTCCCTTGAGTAAACCTGAAAACGCATGCAGCACAAGAAAGCATGTCACTTTCTATTTGAATACACATGCTCACATTTTACTATTTGTTTCTTTGGTTTTTTAATCAAATAAAATGTCATCTACAGGAGAAGGAAAACACCACGGAGAAAAACGAAGCGGTGAACATGACACTGAACGACTGTGATATTGCGTTAGAAAACTGAGAAAGACCCGCCTCTGACGTCGAGTTTTATTATTTTCCACTCTCGTAACAAGTAAGCACACAACATAAAGGAAACACTATAGATCGATGTTATTTTATTCTTATAGGTGGAACTATTATTCGCAAAAGATAGCCCAATGTTGTTAAGTTGGTTAACAGGTCATCATGAAATTACTTAAAATACTTCATGCCTGTCGAACCTATTCCTGCATGTGAATATTCTCGTCGTCAAAAAGTTTATCTTTATATTTGAATTATTGCTGATTATCTAATATTAATGTAACAAATCTTTTCCAATTTATATTTTAATCAAATCACGTTATTTATGTGGTTTATCAATTTTATATTATATATAGCATCTATCTTCTTTTGTGAGATATCTATGTCACAGCTTAAGGCCAAATTAGTATGAGTCTTAACTCCGTTTCATGAAATCAATATTTACTATAATATACTTTATACCTGAACTTTTTTCAATTTACGACTAGTTGAGCAAGACATGTGTTATAATCTTTATGAAATATTTTATTTATATGGTTAATTACGTTCATTTTTTTAATCGTCAGACCTACCTTTTAAAAACGTATATGTAGTCAAGAAAACACTTCCATACAAGCTGCGTTTTCACAATTACATTGAATTTAAAAGAAAATCTTCGATACGATGAAAATTAACTATTTTCATGCACATAATATTTGTCGAAGCCTCAAGTCGCATTATAACTTTAAAAAATAATTTTCTAGAATATTTAAATCGGACACTTAAAGAATTAGAATTCAGTGTGTTTCCTATGTGTCACTAGTGTTACTCCGTTAAAAATCGAACTTCTTTATTTATAAACATTGCAATTCTACGTGAATGTTGATAACAGAATAAAAACTCATTATGTGGAGTTTGCTATTTAAATGACTCGCGATATAATCTACAGTCTAATAATAATACATTTCATAATTTTTCCAATGGTGATTGATATCCATCTATACTTCATATCCGCCAATTCTCACCAAAGTAGCAATATTTTATTTCAACAGCCAGAGGATTAAGAAAATGGCATTTGTAATTATGACTTTCGTTCAAATGCTCTGCCCCGTACTACGTAGCGTCGTACAATAGCTAATTAGAACAATTTAATCAGTAATATCTATTCTTTATTTCAATCGATTAACATAAAAAATAATTATTATAAACGTTTACGCAGAAAATTCCAAAATTTTCAGTAGAAGAATTAAAATTAAAATGAAATTCCGGTTTATTTAATGATATTTTATTTATCAACAAAATTCTTAGAATCTCCGGAATGGACTTCGAGTTTATCAATGATAAATTTACTTATTACTCTCAATGAGTAACAATTTATAATGTACTCTATTTTATCTTATCTTAATTTTGTCAACAGAATTATTTTTTTCCATAATGACTTGTACACAATCCCTTCCTTTTACTGACCGTTTTGTTTAATATGTCAACTTCAAAATCGGAGCATATGGATTTACGCAGTGTGAGAATATCCACTAAAGTCGAGTATATGGATCTCTTTTGGGGAAACCGTATTTACTTCACACAATATCTTCATGACTTCTTCTGTAGAATAATTTTGCTGTGGAGTTTCCCGGGGTTTAAAACTTCCACATCTTCAGATAGATATGCGTTTTAGAAAGTCGGAATATATCTAGTAATAGAATAATAAAATTTCATTTGAGCGATTTAAACTGTTTATCATTTATTCGATTTGGATTTTTTTAATAATGAATGATTATTTCTTTTATATCCGATTTTCTGACAATAGGCATCTGATCTTAAAATCCAGTATATTGTTTTTAGTCTTATTTTTTTATTGTTTGAATACAAAACGTTGATCAACAGTTTTGGTTCAGTAAATATGGCCACAAGAAATAAAATACACTTCGAAAAGTTGAAAAAAAATCTGTTTGATTTTCGTATGTTACTTAAGGTATATATTTTTTGCTAGAATAAGCTTAGCGTATTCGATCGACGCAATAAATCTTTATTTCCGCTTTGAATATGTTGGAGTCTTTCGTTCTCTCTCGATTTACTCGAATATTTACGTGAAATTCTTTCTTCTTCAGAATGATTATTGTAAATATTTGGGAGGCACTTCAAAAATAATACATTTCTTCCCACACCAGATGGTATTTGTTATATTTTATTCCGTTGCATATGATACACTGTGGCAATCTTACGTTTCTACTGATTTATTTAAAATACTTTTAACAGTATAAATAAATACCTTTGTAAATAAAGTTGAACAAATAAAAAGTTGATTACAATTGCTTTCTATGATTTATTTACCGTTTACAATGAGTTCATTAAATAAAATTAAAATTCAGTTCACATTTTTGTAATATTCTCCTCACAATGTCGGTGAGATTATTTATTAATAAATAACATTGTCGTTAATTTTGAGTGAATTTAGGAAACATATTTTAATAATATCAAACTTTCAGTGGTATTTGATAACTTGAGAGAAAGAAGCTGAAAAATATCCCAGTTACAAAATCAATAGAGTTATAAATTAATAAGATATGCTGTAAATACGTTTACAATATCATTATTTGTTATTTTAAGTACACATTTTTTGGTCGTATTAATGAGAATACCCATGATCACTACATATTGGCAATTTAATACGGCGCTTCCCAAAGTGTGGGTCGTGGACCCATCGGAGATCGTAGGCCTTCTCGGTGGTGTGCCGCAATAATGTTCAGCTTAAAATTGTTGCTCGCTGAATGTAACTGATTGAATGTTATTTTGGAATTTTATGTTTTTTTTTTGACATTGGCATTTTTGTTAAATATTGTTTCATAATTTAGGGGGCCGTTTCATAAAAAAGTTTAGCAAGCATTGGTTTAATCCATATTTGATTTAATATTTTCTCGGTATTATTGACGTTTACTATATTTTAATTCTACAGTTTGTCGTTTATAGCTTATAAATCTTTCTGCCTCGTAAATCGTATGCACGGAATCACACTTGTATTATTTAGTGAGATCGATTTACACAGAAATATAGTTAGCGAATGGCTGACAAACAATTTGTTCTAAATATAATATGTCAAAAACCTTTATACTGCTGTATTTTAACGCACAATTCACTTTCAATATTATCTATCATAATAATTGACAGTATTAAGTAAAATTATATATTTTTTTCGTATGTGTATTTAAAAATATGTATTGAGCTCTCGTTATTAAGGAAAACCGACTGAGAGCACACTGATTGTAAGCACTCAAAGCCCAGCTATTTAATTCCCATTCAACATAGAATCAATCCATACAAAATTACGTTATACAATCTAGCGTTTCGGTCGCAATTAATGACGACTCGGATATGAATGCAGACAGAGGCGCCTGTAAAAATATCCATATAGCCACATAGAGGCACCGGCTAAATTAATTACATAGAAATCCACTCCGATCTGACTTCAAGTCTGCAGCCCAGTAATTCGTGACTAGTGATTGAACAAACCTACCCAAACATAACTTATCGCCGAATTAAACCACTTGCTCCAGGCGTATGTATTTTATTACTGGTTAGTGGCATTAATTTCATAGTATTGTACATATAATATTGATCTTATTTTTCGAATATGCTTAATGCACATTTTTTATTTAAACATTGATAGTACAATTAGAAAGTTAAAAATTAATATATAATAGGTTCTAGATCTTTTGATTTTGTATTGTACGTATACGTCTTAAAATGTATTTTCTTTTTCCAACATCAGGTAATAAGGACGCCTGCTTGTCAATCGCTTGATACCGGAAACAAAAGATACACTTTCTATATTTAGAAAAGAAAGTCTAAAAAAAAGAATTGGATAAAAATAAAATCTAAATCCGATAAGGAATATTATTCAATCACTCAAAAGTCCTTTTTGACAGTTATGCTTTTTATCGTTTAGGAAATATTTTCTTGCGTTGGATTTAAATTGCATTTATATATTTGAGGTTGGTTGTACCATTTTAAAAACGACATTACACATTATTCTTAAATGTGAAATCCTCGGTACAATCTTTCTATGATCTGTATTCCAGTTACAAAAGGAGGACCAAAGTCAAAATATTAAATAGACACAGCCTTGAAGTGTACAAAGTTCCTGGTGTTTCGTTCACTTAAACTGATATTAATTTAATAAGTTGTTTAAGAAAACCTGTAAAATGATTGGTATGGAAGTACTGTTTCCTAGTCGCAATTTCATAGGCCCTCCTTTATTCTAACTGAAAAGCTAAATTTAGATAGTAATTTGGCATTTGCCGCTTACATCGTTTTAACAAAATGTGTATCATAATCATAGTGTATCATAGTATCATACATAAATTATGATGATAGAAAAAAACTATTTTGAAAAATCTGCTGTTTGAAGCATCCATTATTAAAATTAAACACCAACTTGATTATTACACAATGTAACGGTAACATGTTAATATTCAATGATTTATGATGTTTTTATCAGTGAATTTTTTATGCTTCAGTTTCCGATTTGTGTAAATAACTGACAATCAGTTACTGTTAAAAAAATATCTTAAATTTTCACTATATAATTCCGTTTTTTTCATAAAGCTGAGTACGTTTTGCAAGACTACAATAAAAAAAGAATATGAAGAAGTAAATCACCGTAGGTGTTGTATGAATTTTCTTTTATTAATAAAGAGACATCGGATGATTTATGTACAGTTTTTTTACACGTATCGATGTTGCATAAAAAGAAAAATATAAATGATTTTTATATTTTGATGTTCGTAGAATATTGGTTGGTGCGTTCCTTCGAGTTATAATTTTTTATAAATGTCTGCAAAGCATAATTTATTATGATTGCATTCATTAAAAAATATATACAATAGTTCAATTCGACCAAGACTATTTTTATTGATACCCAGTGTTGAAATATGTTGTTTTTAATGAACGTTTATTACTTTTCGATCGGTAAAAAATAATTTCTACTTACTTTCATTTCTTGCAATTATTTATTACATCCACCGCGCTTAGTTCTTACACTTAAGACATTTGTAAATAATCTTATTTAGTTACTATATAATCATGAAAAATATTTCTACAGGGCTTTTCATTATTTAAAAAAGATATTTTATAGATATGATTTTAAATTGTCAAAATTAGTTGCTGTGAAATATCTCCCAATACGGTCTAATTATTTTTATCGATAGCTGTTTCTGCCGTGAGGCAAGTATGAAAAGTATTTTAATATTGTTGTTAAAAAGGGTGATTTATTGGAGTCAATCTTAAGGAGTCAATCAAAGGCCTTAAGTTGGATCGATAATCTAGCTACAGTAAAAAGCTTTCCCTAAAGTACAATTTCTTGGTCGTATCGAATTTACCGCGTATAAAGATCTCTTAATCAACAATACATTGTAGATAAATAATATATTATACGTTTTAGTAGTAAAATTACGCGATGGAAAGCGCATGCTCTCCGGCACCAGATGTCACGAGTTTGTATCTCACAACCGTATAAAGATTCAAATACTCAAAATAATTATGCGGGATTACATGTTGATATGTGAATAGGTTGAACATATAATCTAACACATCTTATTTAGTCTAACAGCCTTTTTACAATGTCCTACCCGAAAGTGAAGTATATAGATCTCCCCAATGTGTTTATCTAGACAGATTTTTTCACGAGAACTGGTTCTCATTAATTCACGCAGCCCATTAGCCCATAGCGTGGTATCCTAACCCGCTACTATCGTCGGCGAAACGCGCACGCTTACCTCTCACCCAATTTTCGCGAAAATGAGATAACTTTATTTTTGTAGTTTTTATCATATTGTAGAAATCTACGTGTTCGGTTCATAAAATGGTTAAAAATGAAATACTAAATCAATAAAAAGAAAACTTATGGTTTATAAATGTGCGGAAATGGAATAGTATTAGGTTTCTTTCAGTGGTAGTTTTATGTAGAAAATATGTGCCTAGATAATGCGCTCGTAAAAAATCTCAATGGTCCTGTTTGGTCAGAGGCGATTTTATTTCCATGAAAACTTTCGTTATTGCAATGTTTATGTTGGCCGCGTCGTCCGTTGACGCAATTTCCTCGTCGCAAAGAGGATTTTTTCTAACCCGCGTAACCGCAACACAAATCATCTCAAGATGGGCGCGTAGGTATACGCTGAAAGATAAGGAATCGGCTGCAAATGGACGGATCCGCCAAGAATAGCCAGCGCACATCCAGCTGGCGTCAACTTCAATTCATTCGCTATTTTTAGTGTCAACTCACTACATAACGTAATATAATAAATGTAATAGATCTAAAATTACTACTGATGTTATTATAATTACAAGCTTTTGTAGATACGGCAAACAATTACATAATATATTATCACCGTTGAGCTATCACACACATATGTTGCGGCATTAAAGAAAATGAAATACAATTTTGAGTAAAATAATGTTTGTTTTCATTTAAAAAGTGTGTCTTTCATTTTCATTAAATTTCTCCTCAATAAATGGAAAAATGTATGATACGTGTTGTCAACTTACGAACTTCGAAATAATTTTGTTTTTGATAACATATAATATACCATAATAATATTCATAACTATGGAGTTTAAATATTCTGAATACCAAATTCCAAATGACCAGAATACTTGCTCCCTCGTCACCACATCAGTTATGCGTGGGTGTACATGGCGCAACGGGAGTAAGGTGATGTTCAAAGTGATAAAATTATCCCAGAAACCTCCGAAAAATGGTGGAACTCTAATTGAATATCTGTATATAAAAGGACACCACATCATTTTTATTTGCTTTGCTCAAATAACTTATTAAATTGATATCAGATTCGGTAAATAAAACAACGGGCTTATTCTATATAAGCTTCAAAGTTGTGTCTATTTAATACTTTGACTTTGGCCTAAAATCATTAAATAAACTTTGGTGTGCCTCCTGTAAAGTTTGTACTGTGTGGGCCATATTCTTCTATCTTCCCAAGGTTGATATTATAATACGAACGTGTAACTTTTCAAGATTTTTTATATCACAAAAAAAATGTAAGTCCTTACAGCAAAGAAATCGATATATTTCATTCCTGGAGTGGCCATCTTTAGACTGTTGGATCTTTGCTTCACTGACGGAGAGGAAATGGAAAAAAATATTTTAAGATTAAAAATAAAAATACGATTTACGAGCAGCTGTTGGTCGATATATTCAAAAATTTTAAACGTTTTTAATTTTAACATTTACGTTTTCACATATTTTTGTAACTTCATTCCTCATAAAACACTACATTTTTTATTAAATATCATTTTCGTATAATTTACCGTATCAAAACGTTAAAAAATGCAGTCATTAGTTAAATGAGTCAGTTTCATAAAAAAATCAGGCCTACTCACTTCGCCTAACTACAGTAGGTATACGGATGGCACAGGTGTGTCACTTTATTCACCCCTGCTACCCCGTCAACGAAATAAGGGTCGAACGTTTGGCTGGCAAGTCAGTAATGATCAATCACCGTTTAAAAATAATCTTGCTACCTCTACGTGTAGGAGCTCATGTTTATTTTTAATATAGCCCGCATAAATAGGTTACGTTTGTCTATCAACCTATCAATTCAATCACGGAATGAATACAATTTTCAATGATACTATTCCTTATTAACAACTGAATCCTTTTCAATTGTTTGTTCCTTATGTTTTATTATTGTTTTAGTAGTTTTTACACTATGGTGATCTATATCGACCACATTTGTTTCATAAATGCGGATTAAATTCATATGAAAAACTTTAAAAGGAGCTTATTTCGGGAGTCCACAATAATATGTTTAAAACAATGTTAACTTTCCTTATATAAAACTTAGCAAATTAACGTAAAGAGATGCTACATACATGTATTTGTGCATTATCTTTAAATATATATGTCGTATATGATATATTATATAAATCATAAACTAAAAAATATATGTACTTCTATAAAGGACGTCTTAAGGCTAAATGTGATTGGTGCTTATAAGCAGGGCTGTATCGTGCTATAAAGCAGAGACACTGCTGCATCAGGCGGCGTCGTGTAAGGGGCGGCATAAGTAGCAAAATCGATACAAATGCTCCAAACACATGACTTATGCGGGGCACAAAATATTGTGTTCTTGAATTACGCGACCTACCAGGTCCAAAAGTAGAAAATATTCTAGACGAATTGACTACAGTAGAATCTCAAGATAGGGCAGAGGGAGACCTAAAACCGAGAAACCAGCACCAGGACGCGAAAAATATTTTCGGGGCTTGAAAAGGGCGTCATTTTAAAGACGCATCATTCTGAGATAATATACCATACTGCCTTGCTAGTAAATATACCGTGGCAAAGAAATGGCGTTTAGGACACGTTAAAATATTTTTTTGTCACATTATACTTACACAGTGTACGTGTACGTAGGATGATGCCACATATATAGAAGTTTGTACATTTTGACTAGTTCTCATCATTTTATAATTATCTAAATACATCGTAGTAGTTTCTCCGTGAGTATTTTACTAAAAATTACATCAATATTTAAAATATTACATACTATAATATAATCGAAAACGTCTAATTCTAATGGCATCTAGTTTTTTCACTTTGAAAATAATGTAATCTTTCATAAAATCGGTTGATTGGTTATAACTATTAGATACATGCAATATGTTCGTTTTGAGGCTATACTTGTAACATTATATTTTTTATTAATTGATGTATTTTGACATGTGAAAAAATAAGTAAACAAATCAACAGAGTTTTTTCAAAAATTCACAGAGAAATCCTTTAAAATGATTTAAAGTATGCCATCTTCTTTCTACACAGCGATTTTTAATTTATATAGGCACTGTGAAGAGATACAATGATAGATATAATATCAACATGATAATTAAATCATTAAATGGTGATATGTTTTTAAAATATTTTTTATAACGTGAGAATATTTTTGTCTTATATTCGACGATTGCTCACAGTAAGATATTTTATTGAAATATTTGTTTAATAAAATGTCCAGTATTTAAAATATGTGTTGTGACATCGCCCTCGCAATTTGTCCGGTACTCGCTGCTTGTAGAATCTATCGACTACCGCATGGCTTCTCTGTCTACGACTACGTCAGAGACAGTCCAGCATTCAGTTTAGCGTACAGCGAGTCAGTCGTTTGTTGACGTTTGTTCGGCGAAGGCGTCTCGCGTTCTCTGTGTTTACGTAATATTGCATTGCATTTTTCAGTAATTCACTGAGAGTATTACGATCATACAGTGTTTTATTTGTGCGTATTGTGGATATTGTGTGAAAAATTATAAATCGTTATTGTGTAAAAGTGTTTTACATTATAGTACATTTGTTATTATGTATTAAATGTAGGAGTATCACTCACTAAACCGCCATAACAATCTGGATATTATTGTTTTGTTAATTGGGTAAGTGTAATTAATTGGTGTGTGTCATAAAACAGTTTCATTTGTAAAGCGATTTAAAAATTAGTGTCCTGCAGTCAATGATTTTCATTTTATTGTTATTTTAAAAATTACCGTAGTATATCTCTAATATTACAATCTATTTGTTTTTTTATAGATATTAAACTAAAACTAAAAGTTCTTTGGTACTTATTCAGATCAAATTATCTCAGTATGCAAAAATGCACACGATGCGTCGGAAGCGCGCGGTCTTAATACGTTTGCCAAGGTATTTTAGTGTTGATTTTTTAACGAGTTGTTTATAAATACACCCACATATATTAGATAACGGAAAATGTGCTAAATTGAGACTTCTATTTGCGACGGGTCCTTACTCGATCTGATTTATTAGCGTTTTAACGTACGTACAGTTTACTAATATTAGCGAGACTGAATTATACTAATGTTAGGATAATAATGTATTCATTCTCTCTAACCGATAGATATAATAGTTTACTGCATATTCCCATAACATTATTTAAAGTAAAGTAAAAATATTAATGCCGTAATGTATAGGTCAAATCTCTTTGTAACGAATATTTTTTGTTGAACAGAAAAAACGTTCATACTAAATCATCCACACAAAATTTCGTTGTAATGAAATACAAATATATATAAAGTATGTTCGCGTGTCTTTACATTCTTGGTCGACAAACAAGTTTATTTTCTGTAATTTAATATAATTTCCCCATATTCGATATAGCGAAATTTCAGTAGTGTATATATACTATTGTTATATGAACTTATGTATAAAGATATGTTGCTTGTATGTATGGTAACCAGACAACTGCACATATGACAAGTGCTCACATGACATCTGCGCGCACATTGAAGTGCTCA
>JAGVSQ010001024.1:0-32200 GCA_022683975.1 Rhyacophila evoluta | reverse complement strand
GCGCCTTACTACAAGTGGCAACCATATGATTTTTAAATGAAAGGTTACTCTCAAATAAAGTTCCAAGATCCCTTACAGTTGACTTACTTATGAAATATATGATTTTAATAATGTTGTTACTACCCAAATATCTATGCGTTAATGAATTAATATGTAACCATAATTATTTTGAAATCATTGTATGTTGAAATCCCGTTGTAGGATTAAATCAAGCACTAAATTATTAGTGTATATCTGAAATTATAAGTTTTAAGAGTTAATAAATTGGAAAAGTGGCTACCATCCACATTCACGAACAAAAAACATATATATCTATATAAATATATATTTAATTCTATATCTAGTTACTCTTTTCAATATACTGAGCTTTTTCATATTTTACAAAAAACATTTTACCAGCGGTGACATTTATACGTGTTATATTGTGTTAAAGTATTAACTCTTTATTGTTTCACAAAAGATATTTGGCAGATTCTCATTTTTTCTCCTTTTTTTTAATGAGGCAAACACAGTGAAAAAGGAAAGCTTCGTGTACGCCCACGCGTTGGATCCGAAAGCACAATATTAGCTAAATTTCAATAAATGAACATTTTATTAAGCTTTCGCAAGGCTCTACTTTGACACTAACAAACTGTCTGTCTCTGGTGTTGATTATTATGATGATGTAAAGATATAAATAGGAAAAACATATTCGTTTAATTATTAATAACGCAAATAAATAGCAAAAAACTAAAATGTTACTGGATTTCATTGGAATTTATAGTAGGCATTTTTTTCGACAGTTATTAAGAAGATTATCAATAATTGTATTGTGGAAGACAAAATTGTTACAAATAAAACAATCTTTAAAGATTTTTTATGTGTGATGTTATAAGAATATGGTAAGAAAACATATAATTTCTTCTTTTTAATTTTAAAGAGTTTACGTGTACACAAACGTGTTACGTGTTACGTTAAAACAAATATTATACATTTTTGCACTATTATGCAGATGTAATACATTGCCGAACGGATCGAATCGTCTCAAGTGTATTTCATATACGTGTCGACTAATATCAAACGTCGATAAGTCCACTGTATGTCAAACTGAGAAAAATGCGATTTTATCATATCTTCTAAAATAAATGAATGCAAGGTGTAAAGTTTTGTAAAATGATAGAACCAAGTTACCCATTATGGTTACAAAAATATTTGGAACTATTGCTTCGTCGCAGAATTTTAAAAAAATATTTTAAACGTGGACTTTACGAAGTTTGATGAAATATAGCTGGACTTTATAGGCTTTGATAAAAAACGCTTGGACAGCTGCTAGCGCGATGATGATTGGGCGATATGGACCTTATGAAGTTTAATAAAAAATCTTATGTGGACTTTATTACGTTTGAAAAATATCGTGATGTTAATCTTCAATTTACATATGTAAAGAGTGGGCTTTTTGGGATTTCAAGTGCATCATCATATGCAGAATTGCACACTCTATAAAACGTATATCATAACTCATTTTTTTCAATTTGTGGACTTATCGACGCTTGATATCAGTCGACACATATGTTACTATAGTAACAATATACACTAAAAGTTAATCTCAACTAGCATGATGCTAAGAAGGCTACCACGAAATATCCAAGAAAAATTTACGTGAGTAACTTTATCGTGATGAGACGCGTGAATTATGTAAAGTGGTTTCTATTTTTTTAACTATTTTTGACTTCAGTTTCATAGAGATAAGCTCATATGAAAGCGGAATATGTATTTAGTTTTTTTAGAAGAACTATTATTTTTAAAATATTTATTCACGCAATTTACTTGGTGAGATATTTTTTCCGTAATATATACTATAATATTTACCGCCTCCGCAAGTTTTCATACGCTTCGGTATTTTCATTTATTTTAATGGAAGGTTTCGTCTCTGGGTTATTTTTATTTTGTGGATCTATTCATCAGATGCCTCGTGTGATGTCTACTTAACTGCCCCGTGGAATCTTCACACTTGTCGCGTCGTTTCCATAAATCATCTTTTTGACGCATTCCTTACGCCATAAACCCATGAAAACTTAACGAAATTTTGTTTCATAAAATATGCATAGAATATTTATTTTTTGTGGCAATACCATCTCTCGAAACTATTTATAGCATGGAGTCTTCCCCAATGTGATAATTTGTCCGGAGAGATGATTTTACAAGGATCGGTAATCTGCTAATCGGCTATCTTGTTGAATATCAATATCCTTCAGTAACTTTGATATTCAGACTCGCTTCCGTTTCCGAGTGATATACAATCGTATTGTTTATCCATACAACTACTGTGACAACTCAATTACACTACTTACATGAAGAAATAAGACTCGTTAAAAAATATTTATAGGAAATTCTCTTTAATCTTTGTCAAAATCCAAATTCAATTGCCCATTAACAAAACGATTTAAGTGACACATCGTAGGATGTCCTTCTATCGATGGTAAACTTGGAGCTATGTCTGTAAACATATATTTAATAGCCTTCTAATGTAAATAGAATTAAAATATGTATTTATGTCTTGTCAATTAATTAATTGATGATTTAATATTTTATATTTTTCTCATTGTTATAGAAACAAGCGATGCTGGTGCGACAGCTGGAGGAGGAGCTTCGACTACGGATGCGAGCGCCATCTTTGGAAATGCAGCAGCAGTTGGAGGTCCTATTCTCAGAGAATGAACATCTCACCAGAGAAATTGCTATCCTACGAGATACCATCAAGGTAACGTATAATATTTTGATATTGGTTTAGCGAAACCTGTTTTAAAAGTTCCTTATTTGATATCAACCGTAATGAGAAACTAACAAACTGAAAAGTTTGTAGTATACGTAACATTTTCGATACGAGATGTTTCAATTTCTATAAATTCATTAATGGGCGAATAAGCTGTAAGGATTATATTACATTAATTATTATTTTATTATTTTTAATATAAATCACATTGAAAAATTTTCATGTAAATACCAGTTTTATAGAAAACGTGTTGAGAGAGTTTTTTTTTCCAATAATGACATTCTTCCAACTAAATAATGATGGAGCACATATTAGGATTGTTTTGAAACTATTTTTGGGTTTATGTAGGAGTTGGAGCTAAGAATTGAGACCCAAAAACAAACACTGCAGGCGAGAGATGAAAGCATCAAAAAACTCTTAGAAATGCTACAAAACAAAGGAATGGGTAAGTTTTTCTCGATTTTCGCATACACGGGAATCTTTGTAATTCATACTATAGAAAAATGATTTCATAACTACACAGTATTTTATAGTAAAAAAAATCACCTAAGATATTACTTTTTACGAAGCTTAGAATTAAGATTCTTTATTATATTAAAAACTAACCATTTTTTATTTAAGTCGGAAGTGCTTTATACATTATAAGGTTATCATATATTCGTTTTAATTTAAAAAATAAATTGTATTCAAATTACATATCAATACTTCAAATTAAGTGTCTCACATTATTATGGCATTGATTGACAGTTGTGAGACTGAAAAAATAAACGTGAAGATTTTTGGGTATCAAAAAATTTAACAAAATGTGTGACCTCCGCCTTGCTTATGTGAATAACTTACAGGAAAAGAGGAAGAGAGACAAATGTTCCAGCAAATGCAAGCGATGGCCCAAAAACAGGTGTTTAATTTAATGAAATTATCATTTCGTGTATTCATAGTACTTATAAAATATTTACAATTAGACTATCTTCAAATTTGACTTCAAACTTCTTGCATCGTAGAGTATTATTTGCTAATGTTTATTTCCTTTGTTGCATTTTGTAAAAAATTAAAATGGATCACTTCAGTTGATAGTCAAAATATTGCATTAAAGTTTATGAACTAACGTAAACATATATATTATGTTTTCAATACAGTATTTATGTAGTGCTTTTATTTTCTTACCTAAAAATTGACTCTAGTGTTCCATTTTATTAGATAAATGTGCAATGTGTATACGTGTACATATTTATTCGTAGATATTGGCTTTAGTGAAAACACTACACACATCTACACTATAAACAATATATGTTTAGTTTCACAATAACTTTATTCAAAATCAGTTTAAAGAACGGCTAGTTAAAACACCAACGATTTTATTTGAAATGGGATATAGCGATACAAATATATATTATCTATTTATTTTGTTATTGAATGTAATAATAACTATACACAGTGATATCATTTATTCAAATTTTAACCTAAAGTATTTGTTTTAAAATATATATAATCGACATTTTTTTTTAAATATTGTACTTTCATTAATAATAATATATTATTTAGTTATATTAAACGTACGAAACGATTTATAAATTAAGAATTCATTTATTATATGATTTTTAAACAATTCATAAAAATCATGTATATTAATTATCAATTAAGTAAATTATAAACGATAAAAAATAAATTGAATTGATAAAAATAATTATTCAGTTTGAATCAAAAGTTAAAAAAAAAAGGTATGGGGTATTTTTAACGCAAATTTCTGCCTATGACAACCATGGTGCCTTAATCGCTCTTTTTTAACAGATATTTTTGCATAAATTTTCCACGCTTTGTCGATTAATATAAGTCTCGTAATTAATCAACATTTAAGTAAATATTAAAACTGCCTATAGCAGAATAGTTTCTAATAATTGACGTACATAATATATTATACTAGAAAAGCTCCCGTGATATTCGGTCTAATAAACTCTTTACTCCTCAAAGTTAGTATTATTACGTAATACAATTAAATTTTAAAATAATTAATTAATTGAAAATTATATTTATACATTAGATTATTAGATAATTGATTCATTCAATCGAGCTTTTAATTTTTAAGAAGATTCAAAGGTTTATATGAACCATCTTATCTAGCGGAAGATCAATACATTTATTTCAATATTTTCAAACAATATGAAAAATTATCTCTACAATATTTAGAATAATATTATTTCAGATGTGACATTAAATATATGAGGTAAAAGCTTTTAATATGATTACATAAAGTATTTTCAGTTTCTAAAAGTAGTATATATAATATCATATACCGATCGTGTGGGCTTATATTATTAGATTTTTTTATGATGAAGAAAGAATATAGTTTATCCAAAATTCTTTAATTAAATTATCTTTGAATAAGTTATAGGATTTTTAATATTTTAGTTTTTTTTTATAGGTACACTCAGAAATAAATGATTTGGATAGTTTTGTTATTTTATGTTTCAGTTAAATATAATCCAATAATAAACTTGCTTCGACATTTTTAATGAAAAGTACTTAAAAAAGCTATATTTTTGCGTAACTACTGAAAAGGTAAAATGAACTTTTCTTTCAGGTTCAGAATTTATAAACAGGGATTTGTTTTATTAGAGTATTAAACGAGACGAAAATGTCAATATTTTACGCTCGAATAAAAATCCAATTTGACAAAATGAAATTGAGTCTACTTAATCCACAAAAAAGTTCTTTTCCTTCTCTTTTTTTATTGAAATTATATTTTTCATTTAATAAATGCGCAAAACTCGATAAATTAAGTATTTATGCATATTTTTTGTAATTTATATTAGCACAACCAACCTTATATCGGGCAGGTCAATTTAGGATAATTTCATAACTAATTTATCAATAATAATGCATCTTTATGAGATTATATGTTTCTATCTTATCATATTCGTGTTATACAGCTATTAAATTGAAAGAGTAACTATTTGTAAAATCCGGGTTGTCAGTCGTAAATGTCTTATAAGACGTAACTGACTTCGATAGCAAAGATAAAATTAATAAAAATGTTACGTTATTTCCAACATTTTGATGGTAATAGAAATAAATGACTTTATTTATGAAACTAAAATTTATTTCAAACCCCTAGAGAGATAGATCAAGATAATTGAAAATGTTATTTGCGGATGCAGCGTGTATAAATTAATCCGGCACTCTATTGCTTAAGTTGTTTAAATGGTTAAGACGAAGCAATATTCAAATCGTTCAGGAAATGCGGTATTTGATCTCCAAGCGTATGCAGTAATTTTTGCAGATAATTATTTTAGGGTTATATCTCCATACACTCAACATCAAACCTTTACTTCGCGGCGTCATTAGTTATATGATATAGATATTTTTTGTAATTTGTAATTTAAAAAATGTTTAGTAATCGGTCATGTTTGGCAGTGAGGGGCACTGAGATATGGCACACAAAAAAATACCAATCTAGACCTACTCGCAAATTTCGCCGTTTGAAAGTATTACGTAACAAAAGTTACGCACAATTTGAAATATATTCTAATAATACTAACTTCCAGCTTGCTGCAATGTGTCATTCTTCTTGATAAAATTCTTCAGGAGGGGGGAAAGAAAAATGCAATTAAATGGTTACTTTTGAGAAAAAGAAAATATAATGCCAGGCCGTAATCAGGTATTTCGGTCACGACCTCTTCTTTCGAGAGTTTCCGGTATCCTTTCTCGCGTGCTGCTAACGTTAAAAATTCTAATCACGTAGTATTTCTCGAAAAAAAACCTTCCATATTACCATCTTTTCAAATGTTTCAGAAGGTGTTCGCTCTTTAGCCTCAGGCAGGGATGCCTTTTTTGCTCGCGGTGCGATCAAATTGAAATTATAGACGATACGGTATTCTTTGAGTATTGATAGTCGTGTGAAATGCGTTGACCCTGCATTTTGAACTATGACAACCCATTCAATAATGTAAAATATTTATACAACTATAAACTACTTAAGTCAGCGAATGCTATTAAATACAAAAGAAAAAAATACCAATTAGACCAACAGTAAAATTCTAGTATAAATTATATGAATAATTAAACCAATTATAATATCATCGTGCAATATAGATTAACTAATTTTATAGCTGATCATTTTATAAATCAGTATTGATAATTTTGTCACGTCCAAAATAGTCTCGATGTAACTAATTTATACGTAAACTTAATTTTAAAAATATAAGCGTAAAAGTTAGTTTTTCTGGAAGCTTTTCAGTTTTGGGTCGACATAATTTAGTGTATCGATATTATTATTATAATCGACTTAGGCTTTCGACGTTATATGATTGAATTGAGTCTAATTTAAATAATGACTTGACTTATGAATGAAATACGAGATTCGAAAATTGCTTCGGTATTAAAACTCTAAATGTAAGAAAAAAATACTTGAAGTCAGTCCATTAATATTCTCGCCGTTTCGTAATGAAAAAAAGCCTGCGGAAAATTGTTGTTTGATATCTATATTAAACGTAACGAAAATCATAAATATCTTGCTTTTTGGGGATAAAGAGTGAGAAAGGGAGGGGTTATAATTTATTAATGAGAAAATCTCCTTTTTCAGGCAACAATTTTATTATTCCCAGCATTGAAGACATATACATTACGGCGAGAAAAATCATTGTAAAGTATGAAATTTCTTTGAATTTAAAATTTATTAAAAAACATTGAATAGAAATGCTCTTTGAATCACAATCGTATTCTTATAGGCGAGAACTTGATGTGAAATATTTATTAAAAATGTTTCCCTTTATAATTTGTTTTTTTCAAGAATGTCAATCAATTATCATCTAAATCAGTACTCACTTATATCTATTTTAATTATCTCTTTCATATGATGCTTTATTCTATCACAGATTACAAATTATAATATATGAAATATATTAATTAAAAATGAAGGATTCATCCTGAAAATATAATAGAAAGATAAAAGCGCTCTAAGATGCGTCTGTAAATCATATTTGTAACGTTATGAAAAATAATAAATATTCGTTGCGAATTCAGGAAACCGCCGTTAAATATTGTTCGCTATTAGGGAAAGTAAAATATATCATATTATATTGAGCAGAAATTTAGGTGTTTTGAAAACTGGGGCGAAATGGCCATTGCCGATATGGAAATCAATATAAACCTTCGCAGGGGCTATCAAACACCGACTCGCATTCAACTTTCTGTATATATTATCGGGATTCAAATCATACGTATTGCTGATCAGTTTTCTGTATGCCTTATTCAGTTGAGATTTCCACACAGCAAGATGTATTCTAATATTATTGGTGAATATATCAAAACTTATGTTAGAATTATAAAATAATCAAACTAATAATTTACTCTATCGTACAAATTACGACTTAACAATGCTTAAGGCACGCGGAAATATATAAGTTCAAAAAGGTATTATATTTTGTATGGAGTGTATTATATAATATATTAAATGTAGTCTTAAAAATGTTTGTCGTCTGAAATATTCTTCCGAAAGCAGATTTTAAATAATTGCTTGGGATGAAGTGAATGTATATTTAGTTTGGTTTTTAATGTGTTCGATAACTCGAAAAATTGTCTAAAAGCTTTTAATGTTTATGGAGTAAATACAGCAGTATTTTATCTATTGTAATATTACAATAACGAACGTTTCTTTCAAAAATTGTATTTTGCATAAAAATTGGTTTCATATCATAACAGAATAAGTCCGATTTTTTCAAAGCAATATCCGTGTGATAGACAAACAATATAATATCTTTAAATAGTATACAATAATGTTAAAAAATATTTTAATAACAGTTTATTGTTGAGGACTACGAAAAAATCCATAAATGGGTCTTCATACGTTGAACGGCGCTGAGAGCATATTATAAGTCGGCAATAATTCAGGCCTTAAAAGGGGTTTATACTTTGTTATTTTAGGTAGCTCGTCTGTTCTCAATGAGATAGCGCGGATGCAGGCAGATTCCATACAAAAGAGGCTCCACGACTTCGAAGTTCAAGCGTTAAATATGCAGTCCAAGATAGAGAAAGAAGTCGCCGCTTACGACTTTCCGGTCCTGAACAAAAGAGTGGGTCCACTTAACGTTAATTGATTCATTATTCTAGCAATCCTTACAAATTTTAACATTACTAACAAAAGCGGCCTGTTAATATAATAATACAATCCAAAGTTTAACTCTTTGAAAATTTCAAGTATTTATCGAAAACTTCTTCATTTCATTGAGCCGTATTTTTTATTATTACGTTCAGGGATGGATTAGAACTTTGCAGGCTCGTAGGATACAAGTAGGGGTAAAACAATATTTGCCGTACATTTTTGCTGCCAGGAAACGGGAATTTAAAATTAAATTTCTAGGAATATTATGGTATAGCCAGATACCAAGTTATACAAAATAGCCAAATACGAAGTAAAGTCTATTTTGCCGGGAGAAAATCAAAAGAGAAATAGATATGTATAAATATTCACAGGAATTCTCGGGAATAACTCACTAGATTTAGGTAATTTGAACTCCTGTTTTCACAGTAGATTTTGAATACGTCATCCGATATATTGTAATAAAGTAGTATGTATGAATTAAAATATTTTTTCAGTGATTTAAAAGCATATATTTGATAGATTTCCGTTTTACACCAATTGGAGAATGTATAATCGCCGTATTTGATCGGTAAAACGTATTTTTTGAACACTCATAATTATAATTCAATGTGATTACGCCGTGAAACGTAGACACAAAAGAGAAAAAAAATACATTTTCACGTATATTTTATGAAGTATACTGTTTAAAAATACACGGAGATATTTTTGTAGCGAAAAGAAATAAACGAAAATATAATGGATATTCTGCAGTTGGCAGGAGGCTCTGGGCTATATTTCACGGCTTCATTTGGTGCTGGTTATGCCAGAGATCATTCCGAATAAAAAATTACCATCGTGAAGCTTTAAATAGATTCCCTAACGTGATCACAAAGCATCGAGAAACCCACACGTGTATGTGTATTGTTTTCAGTCCTTGAACACTTTCGAATTTGAAAGAGGCTTCATTTTTTTTTTTTTTGAAATAACGGGTATAAAATACTTCTTTAAAATAAATATATGAAATATTTGATAAATCGAATATTGCTGATAGAACAGTGATATATCTAATGTGAATTGGGAACCCAAATCGAAAAGACCGATGACAAAGATAAAAATCGCTATTTCATAAAATCGAGATTGACCAAATGATTGTTGTATTCTACAGCTTCGTTTATTATGCTGATAGCTATTTCAAATATAGCACTAAGACAGGCTTAGTCTAGTTTTAAAAATGGTGTTATATACTAAATGTATATCTACGAAAGCAAACTAGTAAAGTTGTAATTTAAACTGAAATTCCACTTGGTAAATGCCGAATTCGATCAAAATCCAGAAGTTTTCATAAGTAGTTCAAATTGGATAAAAATGTATTCTTTTGAGATTTTAATAATGGATTTACGTATGTCAATAATACCGATTGATGTATTAGCTAAAAGACTTACTAATATAACTAATGCTTTGTGAGTTTGACACGATACTAATACATATTCAAACAAGGACTATAATAATAAATATACTACAGTCATAACTAACATCTTTCGTTCATTCTTTACGCAACATTAAGCATGATTACGGAAAAAAACGTTGCCTTTCCATTTTCCCGCTGCGGAGTACACAGTTGAAATAAGGCCGCTCATACTGTTAATAGATGTCTTGTTGGAAATGACTGAAATGCAGGATTTTTTTTCGTTTTTGCAATACTGTGCGGTGTAGTTGAGCGTCGAATAATTTGAATTTCTTCTTCGTTGCGAATTTATTAAACTATTCTATAATATCATTATTTCGTCTATAAAAGTATGCACTTTGCTTATAGATACTCTGTAAGAACTGCAAGCCTGCATTGCCTAAGCTTAAAAAATATATTATATACAGTGAATTATTGGTGGAAAACAAAGTTATTAACAAAATAAATCGTTATTCGTATTATATCGATATTTTTGAAAAGTAAACCGATTTTGTTTATAGTAAGTTTTTGATTAAATTACAATTTCTTCGCAGTATATACAAATTTTATTATTTGATGGATTTCATAGTTTTATACACTATCACTGATTCAGTACATTGTTATGATTCCTAAAAGTTTTTTTTACTTTAGATAAGTTGTCAGTTGAAAAACGAATTGACAGGCGAAACCAGCACTTATAAAAAAATCTAAATCGATATCTTGAGTATTATTAAGGTATCTATATGGACTTATTCGTGTCATTATTAGACAGAAATATCGTTTAGGCTTCCTTTGCAAATCGTCAAAAGTTTTTGTTCGAACTCATAGCGTACGACTTCGCCGGTTATTATGTCGGTAGGCGGAACAATCAATAATACATGAACACAATAATTAAATAAAAAATAGGTGTAACCATATGTACAATACGATCACCGTTATTTATACTATTCGTCATCTGCTTCTAACTAGAATGTCCTCACAATTAGTTGTGAGGTGGAGACGTGGCTGGGAATTGACAAAACCACTTAATCAATCAACTCGCGCGAGTTTATTATTTTAACTCGAGCGCACATGCAAATTCTAGCCCACTTGCAATACGTCAAAACGTGAAACGGTGTTTCGTTTCGCCGCTTTTCATCGTTTTGAATTTGAATCAGGAACACTTCTCCTTCCGAATTTAAAAAATGCAACAATATTCCATATTTCAAACTTTGCAATATTATTCCCTGTTTGAAAATTTACTATATCATTCTTAATTTGAATTCTCATTCGGAGTTTGAATATTGTTTAAAAGAAGAAGTGTTTTTTCATGAACCGATTACGTAACATCGTAAAGGCTTTCAATTCCTAGCGACGTCTCCTAAATGTGTAATTGCACCCACGTTAGATATGTCTGTCACCCTCTGTCTCTAGATGTCAGTGTTACGCACGCCACGCGAGTCACAATCTGTCTTTTCCACACAACTTGCAACATACCATCAGTAATGAAAATTCAACACTCACACACACATGTGAATGTACCGCCATGTTTCTTTCATTTCCAGGTAAGCCGCCCGGTACTCTCTTTGTAGTTGTGCGTTTGTATTTTACTTTGCGAGCTCTCCTGTTTTCGTCGTCGGCGACATCGGAAATGCGGAAAGTGACGCATTCATTATTCACTGCGAGCGCTCTTCGCCGGCGCCTCTTCGCAGCGAGAGACCGCTCGACCGTTCGACCGTTCGCGTTCAAAAACAGGTGAACTGCAGAATGAAATGCAGACGAGTCGAGAAGCGAGATGGAGTATCGGGCGGATTACGATGCGAGGAAAGGAAGGAAGCGGAGCGGGTCTGTCTGTGGCTTTTCTAGTTGCACCTTCGGCGATGAGTAGTCCGCCAAAATGTCGCACGTTGGCACGTTGGCACGTTCGCACATTCGCAGTCGGCCGTGTCGCTGAGCAACCGTGTTAGTGAGAAATTGTCCATTGCAAACCGGTCGATCCCGGAACTCCTCTGTCCGACTTCGAACGATCAAAATTGTTGAGAGACGACGCTTTCTCGCGGAGCTTTCGGTCCGTTCATTCGATCACGCCGCCCCTCGCGCCCCGCCGCCGCCCTCCCTCACCCGGTGGTCATCGCGTTCGCCTTTCGATCTCTGCGCATTTGACGGTAGCAATCGAGAGCGGGGACTCGGTCCAAGGGGGAAGCGGCAGAGAGACGGCGCGAAGACGACGAGATGCGGATGGACAATGTCAAACTGACCGAGGGAGAGTTCGTTTGGCGAAAGAAAAGTCCCCGAGGCGGCGGCGGGGAAGGGGGGTGGGAGTTAGAGGGGGCACGTCGGTGGCGGGCGCGGGCGGGTCATTTCTTTCGTCAAACTGCGCTCCGAGCGACACCGAACCGAACCGAAAGCCTCCCTGTGAGGCCTGACAGTAAAACGCCCTCTCGTTGTCCGGTGACAGGAGATAAAGGCGACTAACGAGACTCTGAAGACCCTCCAGATACAATTGGAGAAGGCGCTCCACGGGCAGACCATGTTCCAGCTGGGCCCGTCGAACAGCACCATCACGGCCATCTTGGAGACGAAAGACGCGAGGATCGCCAACCTGGAGAAGGAGGTGAGCGTCCTCGAAGGCGAGGTCTGCCTGCTGAGGAGCTCCACGCCCTGCCCCGTCGTCTGCACGTCGCCGCTGCTCTCCGACTCGCATCTCCTCTACAATAAACAACACGATACTAGCTTTAAGAGACAAGTAAGTTTCCTTCTCGACAATGTGCAGGTGAAGAAAGATGGCCAGATGAAGGTTATCATGTGAAGCGAGGGAGACGCGATTTCTTGCGGACGGTTCGCGGACCGAGGCGACTCTTTTTTCACTTTCGACCGCGACCCCTTTTTTATAATTATTATCTTCTTATCTTCGGTGTTCGGTGGTCGCTTTGATCATTCGTCTTTCGTCGATGAAGCAGCTACGAAGTTTATACATTAACGTATCATTCTTGTCTTGACATGTAAATATTATACAATTCCCTTCACAACCAATCGTCACGATGTAATTTAAATCTTATTATCATTGTTGCCGTATTATTAAAAATTAACTGCATTAAAATACTATTCATATATTTGACCCGCTGACTATTCAATTGTGCGCATTTAAACTGAATTCAGCGCTTTGAGATCTTGTCAATGTGTACTCAGAAATATTCCTGAGAATAAAATCTTCATACTTACATGTATAATTTACTCTACAAAAAAATATTCCCAGCTAATTTTCATAATAGTCATTTGCATAAGTGAACTTCGAAGAATTATATATAATAATTTTTCATTTTTTGACATCATTATTAGATAGTATGTGCTTACGTGTTTGCGCTTTAAAACTATGAGAAGAAATAGTTCATAAATAATAATTAGGCAGTTATAATTTTATATTTCAAATAACATGTAATACGAAAATCAGATCGGCCGCCCGCATGCACAATACAATTATAATACACAAATGACCGAAGGAGGTCAGCGTCAGCCGTTTATTATGAATCACCTCTGTGGAGCAGCACGCAGCACAATTTAACCCGACTGCTACATTGATGTGTAAACTTCGTATCTGTGGATCTTCACAAAACATAATCAATTGTGAATATCGTAAATATAAAATTAATGTAGAAACTGTTTTAAGCTAAGGAATAAATCGACAATAAATTTATCATTCGATTGTGAGGATAAGGATTTTGAATATAAGAAGCTTTCCTATAATCATCTTGATCTAATTGAATTTAAGTACAACGTTATAGCACAAGTAAGCACATTTAAATATATGATAATGAATATATTTTCAAAGTCTTATTTTAATTGGTTGATATTATAACGAGTCAATTTATATTAGACACTAAAGCGTGTTTGTTGATGAGATAACGAATAATCGAGTTACGTTAAGTCACATTTTTAATCGGATAAAAAATTCGATTTTCTGAATAATATTGCTCAACGTCAAATATTGCTAGTCAGAACTGACCACTGAGCACCGTATGGTAACAATAAAAGTTAAATAAAATTAAAGGAAAATGTTAAATACAACAGCAATAACACGTTTGCTTGATCAACTGTCGATGTATATTTAAATTACGGCTTAATTGGTGAGGAATCTAACTATGTGCAGTATAAAAAAATCGGTGTAAATCTTTCTGATCCAAGTTTTATCATTCGCTGTCTTCTTTGACATGATCAATGTGTCACATACTCGTTTAATCATTGTCGCTATGATCACGCACAGCTGAATAATGCGAAAGCTGAATTCATTTTGAAAACATAATAATATTTTACATTTTTTTAAATACGTATTCATAGAAAAAAGCTTTTTAATTTTGATTAAAAACCTTTTAATTGAAATATTCAATAATAAATATATAAAATATTAGTAAATAAATTTGCCTTCCAAAAGAATCAGGCGGTTATAGGCGCAGATATTTTTATTAGTTTTTTTTAGTTTATCAAGCAAACTTGTTATGAAAATTTCTTTTTCACTCTAAGAGTATATTTTGTATTTACGTTTCTTTTACGTTTATATGTTATAAAAAAAAAAAAAGTGTTTTTAATTAAAATTTTAATTGATCCAATCGCCTGCGGTCCGTGAGCTGTGCTAAATAAAAACATATTTTAAATTATCTATTGGCAACTGAGGCCTTTAATAAAAATAAATTCCATATTGCCTTGGGAAAAATCGCGAAAAACCAAAATCGGTACAATAAACACCATATTTTTTCAACAATTTTCTCGACCAAGAAATTTGTTTCTCCGTATTATATTATAATTAATTAAGTAGCTATATATTTCTAATAAATGATTATATTTTAATATATAATTATTTCTTTTCCTAATGCTCGGAACGTTGCAGGTTAATCAAACTTATCATTCACCCTTTTCAAATTACTTTTTGTAAAGAAAGAATGCTTTTTCTATTATAATATATTTTAGTTTATTGAAATAATTATAACTTAATGTATTTAATAAGAGCAACCATTTTCGATCAAAAATCACATTCTTAATTATAATTACACATGTGTTCAGTATGAAGTGTGTCCATCAAATATGATTTGGCTATTCGGAGAAGCTTTTCACAATCCATAATGAATTTAATAAATCTATTCGAATTTGTCATCAACTATTTGATTTTAAAATACCAAAAGTTTTACTATGCATATTTTTTGGATTATCTATTTAATATTTATTATACAGAATTTGCAGTGGTTACATTTTTTCTTTTAATATTCTCAAACATATAGTATTGAAAAACATTATAATAAATTATGCAAGATTAAACAAATCGAAAATTTGTGCTCTTTTAAACGGATCGTGTTCTGCAAATAAAAAAGTGTAGAAATTCAACATCAATTCCAAAAAGCACTCTATGTCGATGATAATATATTTTTTAATTAGTTTCATACAATTTCCTCTCAAAAATATCCGTAGTTATATTATTTTTATTTATTATAATTTCGCGTACATTAAAATCGTCTGAACCATCGAGTTATACTCGTATAAGCTACATTTTTTTATGAAATACTGTGATTGGAATGTTATTTCAATTGAATTGAATAAACAATAAATAACAAAAATGAACGAGAAAAATTTATGAGCAGAAATGAGCTGTGACAATGTCCGTTGAAATAAATAAAAAAAACGGTCCTAGTGATTTAAAAACGTCACGGCGGTAAAGCTATCTTGGATTCTGTAGAATTATTGCTTTTTTTCTTTTAGCTTTTTGGTTCCGAAAATAATTTTAACGACTTAATAAAAATGTTTACCTGCACATTTTTAGCAACAGCGGTATAATTAGATATAAATAATAACTTGACAGCATTAAACACATTATTGAACTAAATTGTTTTTTGTATTTGATGGGCACATTGGTATTGTGAGTTGAAACAATATATCAAATGTTTGGAAAGTAATAATTGTGAACGGCTATCAATGAGTTTCGCCTCTACAAAACAGTGTTTTCGTCCGTCTACGAGACTGAGTTTTATTGGAAATACTTTGAACACTGCTCATAATTATAAATATATCTATACAGTGGTTATTTGATGAATTCCATGAAAGAAGTTGTCATTAACAACATTAAAACATATCGCGGGATATGAAATATTAAAAATACAAATAATTATCTATCATTACATTTCATCTCATTTACAAAACTAAATCTAAAATAAATTAATACTTTAATGAAGTTTGTTTATATCGGGACTCAGACATAGTATTGCAATGATATTTTTTTTATCTATTTCTGATCAAGGCATCGCGAACGCCCGGCCCAATGTTATTTAAAATATTTTATAACTAAAAATATTTTATTAAGTATACAAAGTAACTAAAAATTGGCTCTTCAAAACGGTAAAGCAAATTTATTACAATATGTACTTATTTTTTTACAACACATTGCTTTAAAATTATATAAACAAATAATTCGTTGACAAGGAATGTTTTCAAGTATACATAATTATATTTTGAAAGATATTTTGTATGAATTCTTATGAAAGATATATTGTGTTTTATTTTCAAAATATAGTGAAATATTTTAAAAACGAAACTCGACGATTGAAATAAATGTTCACTAACTTAAGTGTATTTATAAATTTATTTTTAACTATTAATGAATGAACCCAGTTTCTATTTTGTGATGAAATAAATGATCTCTTCGCCTTTAGATACCAAGCTTCCATTGATGTCTAGTTGGTACTCTTATGTAAGTAATTAAAAATTACAAAGTAATAATTAATAAATTTTAATGTTTTTTCGCTGAAAAAGACTGAATAATGACATACGTAAAGGAAAAGCTGTAAATCCTCCCGTAATTACACTCTGATGGGTAAAATTTCCCGTGCGGATAGAATTTTCCCCTCGCATTCATCCCCCATGGTTTTACTTTAATTACATCTAGTGGGTTTCCTTGTGATAAGAATCTTCCACTAGTTTTGTCGGCGTCGCCAATACGTCGTGTTTTACGCTTAATCATATTGACGCGTTCACAGTAATTAGGTAAAGCATTTAGTTTTTAAAATTCTTTTAGAAAACAATACACGTATCACTTAAAGTTAAATATTAATCGCAAACAAATAACTTTAGCCCGGTTATGGGCACTAAAGTTTTGCATTTAATTATCTATAGTGTTGTTATGGGTAATTTTATAAAGTGAGTTCGGTATAAACAATAATTATTGATCAGGCAAAGAAACAAATTATGAGGAATATTCAGTAAATTTACAATTATATATAAAATAGGAAAATGAGATGTGAAAGTGTTACCAATTTATATACTATTGTTTCTGGTATTTATAAAATAATTCATACGCAATATGTTAAATATGTAGTTCATAATTTTAATCATTTAATGATAAGACTTTTTAAAAAAAAGACTTAAATTACTTTATACAATGGATACGTACATTCATTAATGTAAATAAATTCTCGTATTCATGCGATATTTAAATTCGCTTACAGCTTTTCCTTTAGTTGTGACATGAAAAATTCCTTTCAAGTTTCACGAATTAAATTTAATAAATGTTAATATATAAAGGCTACGTTGATGTTGTATAATACTTACTCTTAATACTGCGTTTATTATCACAATACTTACACAAATATACAAAATATAAAATCTATCAGATATTGTGTTCAATATTTTGTCAATTTAAAAAATGACTAAAACTGTTTTTATATTATAAATTTTATGGTTAAAATGCTTCTAAATGTGGTTAATATATAGAATTAGCTCCCTTTACTGTCACACGTGTCCATATCAACAAAATACTTTATCATTATTCTACGACAATATTTATTCAATGTCTAGAATTCACAGGGTTTCAACTGTAAAGAAATCAAATTATTTATTTTATTTACGAACTGTAATACAAATCTTACTATGGAGAATTATTTTCAATCTAAAATTGCGTCTATTTTAAAACATCAATAGGTTAAAAAATATATGTAAATATTCACTACGACTAAAACCTTTAGTGACCAATTTACTAGGAAATTTAGTAGATTTTTGGATGAAAAAAATATAGAAATAATTACGATGTGTCAATTATGAAAAAAAAAATATTTGTGTGATTAAAAATTAGTCTGAATGAAGATATCAAAGAATATGTATTCATAATTTATTCGTTGTTAATTATTAACCAAAAATTAATGTTTAGAAACAAAAAAATAAGATAAAGATAAATAAAAAGAAAATAAGTGTTACACACCAATACGATACTAAATAAATTTAAGATAATAGGGGCAGAGAATACGTTAATCTTTTCGCCCGATTCAAAGTCATTGTATTTCTAATGATGTCATTTGATACATTGACATAATATGTGAATAGTTTAATAAAATAATTGAAGACGAGTTTGGCGCAAGAGAAAGATTAGAGCTTGGGGATAAATAAGTTAAGTACATAACCGGCGTAGGACAAAAGTCAAGTGAGAAAAGCTTACGTCTCAATAACGATTTGTTCGAAGACTAATTGTGAATGTTTTAAATATAAATTAGCGGTTTAAATAAACATCTTACTGTTATAAACGTATCAATCATTGTCATTTTCACAAGTTGCATCTGTTACCAGGGGCGTGCCTGGGGTTAATGCTGCCCGTCTGCAGAAACTCAATTCGCGCACAAATTATTATGTAAATTAATTGCAAAAAATGTATGCATTATAATCAAATTGGATTAGAATATAAAATAGAAAGCTAAATTATTAGGCATTTCTCCGCATTACAGAAATGGTGATAGATATGAGTAAAAAATAAAAATGTTAATTTCCTTTTGAGTAAACGACGTAGGAAGATAAGAAAATAAACAAATTATTATACGCGTTTTATTGTATTACAATTGGTGTGAATCATTTTTATCCAAGTTTTAAAAATAACATCTTACGAACCACATTTATGAAACGCAAAATTTGCTATTATTTCTTAGAAAAAAAAATACATGGAAAAATGAACACTATAAATATTTTACCTTTGTCTAAAAATACTCGCGCTCTTCCTAGTGAATGTAGACTTGTTGATAAACAGAAAGAATAATCTTTTGATAGTATACTTTTATCAGGGTCTGTCTGGTACGGTTTCAATTTCTAGACAAATCCTCGAAATATATACTACTATTTATTTGTCAATACGATTTACTGACTAAAATCGTATAATTTGTGTTGATTACATATCACCAATTGACTATTTCTCGTATTAATTATTGAAGCACTTGTTGATTTGTCTTCTGTAACGCGGGGAACCACAAAACTGTGTGCTGGGCGAAAATGTTTTCCCGATTGCAGGCCCGCCCCTGTCCTTTATATCGGTGTTCGGTGTTTAGGTGTATTAAGTATTCCTTGTTAAAATTAATCAATAATCATTTTTCATCTCCATGTGATCGCCATTTTGTCATCTTTCATCATCTACACATCACCATTGCATTCTGATCATGACAATCATTTCAATAACCATAGAGAATGATCATAATGTTATCCTTGAATTCATTGAACGATCTCTCTCATTGTCCATTATATTAAACTGAAAATTGTCCATACGATAATTGAAATTTACAGCCATAAATACACAGATTTGAAGAAAAGATTTTTATCATAAAATTTGATAAAATTCAATCAGAAACACGGCCTGTTTTGCTAACAATAAATGAGATTTAAACGCCTATTAAAAAATATTACAAAAAATCACAAAACTGTGTATGTATACAAATAATTTGGCTTTAAACGTTGGTTATCATTGGACCATAAAATATATTTATTTACATATGAAAAAATATAATATGATAATTGCACTTGTCGTGTAAGCTGCAATTTCAGTGGAATACTTTAATAAAGAGCTTTTTGAAAGCTCAAAAATAGAGTATTGAAGCTTTTTATCTAAGTAATCCTGTTCCACTGAGGTTACAATATTATATTTGGAGTACTTTTGCACTACTTGAAACGTTACAACTTATAAAAATGCAGAATAATTGCATGTTATTATTTTTGAATGTCTAACAGGGGAAATGCATAATATTTTAATTAACCCACTAACCGAGATTGCATTATTATTAAATGCCAAAATCGATTAACTCTTATTCGCTACGGATTATTAATCTACATTTTGAAACTCTTAACATGCAATTCATTTTTGCAGTTGGCTTCCAATGCATGTATTTTACAATTTCGATTTGTTGTAGACGAGTTATTTCATAATTTTAATCAAGCTTTTGGTAATTATAAAACATTTTTAAAACTCATTTGATTGTTTTTACATGTATTTCAATATAATTAGGTAAAACTTGCGAGTAAATAAATGAGTAAGATGTCTTCATCCATATTATTAATTTTAATTATTAAAACATTCAATAATCACAATATTCTCATCGTCTGAAATGCTCTTTGAATTTCTATTAGATAATTAAAAGTTGTTCATAATTAATTATTAACATTAAGTAGATTTGCTCTTTGAAAATAATCGATAATGTTGATTTCGCATACATACCACCTATATTATAATTAATAACTGGTTGTAGCTTAACCGTTGCAGGCTTCTTGAAAACCAATGCTTAAACAATATACGAATAGAAAATTTGTTGATTAATAATATAGATTTACCTTTATTTCTGTAGAAAGATAATAAATTGCCAGTATTAAAAAAAACTTTGTTATTTTTATTAAGCACACTATACAAAACAAACGATAAATACAAAATGACACGATTTATGTGTATCATATTGTTTAATAAAGTTTCATATATTGCATTTTTTTAATCAAATAAAATAGCTACAATTCGGAAATCCAATCTGGGAATCACGTAGTATTTTTAACTGCCAATAAATCCGTTAACTGGTAATTTAAATTAGCAATCACATGCAAAAACGTTTGAAATTGAAATTATTGAAAAAAAAAATGTCATAGAAATGATAATCGCCTTTTAAACTACAAGGAGTACACGATTAGCAAATATTAAGGCAGAAATATTAAATTCAAAACCAAGTGATTCTTTTTCACCTTGGAATTGTCTTTAGATTTGTTCATGAAAGATGTGCTAATCAGCACAGTAAGTATGTGATTATATGCCACTTAACAAATTTTGAAATTCAGTATTTAAAAATAGATTGAGCATAAAGAAAAAGAATTTTCAATGGCATGTCTACTGGTAAAACAGAATGTAGCTAATTATGGAGATCATTAAAATCAAGTTGTGAAATCTAGATTTAAATTTTAATTCTGGATTGGATTTACCGTTAGTATTGCAAATCATACTACATGTTTGTATAATTAAAAGATATAGCTACTCAGCCCACTTATATTTTCGGGAACTGTTGTTATACAAAACGTAAGTAATTAACCATTTTAGTTTTAGTTATTGAAACATTATTAACTACACCACAAGCACAATATTCTTTTTAACACACATTGCGCCGATCCACGTTATAATCCTTTGTACAGCACGCTATCCAGTCAATTTTGTGTACCGTACCTGCTGTTCATCAGGATCATACATTTTATAGTTAACTTAATTGTTTGGCACTCTGTACAGTCCACCGAAACGTTGACGAGTCTCGTCAAATGAAAAGTCTTGGAAAAATACTAGCTTTCAAAACAATTCAACACTTTTTTCAAAACATTATTATCGAGTACAGCATATGCGGTTTATCTTTATTTATTAATCAGCAAATTGTGTTTCGAGGGGGACGTTTCAAACGCATTGTAAGTGGTTTTGCCGGCGCTAAAGGGCTAAGTGCTCATCAAAAAAGCCCGTGTGAACGGCCTTAATAATTCATAATTGCTCGGTCGTGACTAAATTGAGAAATATTCTTCGTAATAACGCGCGGACATTGTCGTATTTTGTGAGATTTTTTGCAAATTTAGAATAGCGTTACATTCATCTTACGACCATATCAAAGTTATAATCAAGCAACCTTACAGAGATCATGTCAAAAAGAAAAGGCTTTTTTTAATAATTTAATTCTAATAATTTATCCGCATTTTTCTTCATGTAGTTTCACTTTATAATCTGCCTACTATTTTATTGTTGTATATGTATACGAAATATTTTATAATTCATGACAGTAACTCGAATCAATTATGTCACGAAGAAAACCATTTTTATACGTAATTAAAAATATTTCTAGGCAAATAAAGTTAACGTTAAAAATTAAATCTATATTTTTTCGATTCTTTTATTATTTTTTTACAATAGCTCTCATTTATTGCATACAGTTTACATTTAAGCAATTGTCCGAGTCTTAATTTCTCGTAAATACTTTAAATAGTTTTTCACTGATTAAACATTTTAGTTCCGATAAGTATTTTGTTCCACATGCGATTATTTCCGATTGATTCGATCTTAATACGTATAAAGCCACCGTCTTACAATGTGTTTCAAATTTCTCTACTCCTTTAAACTAAACTGGAATTCTAATAAGAAATTTACGAAGTTTTGATATAAAAAAAATAATTTGAATGCCTGTCTTTACATTACTTAATTATGTTATTTATTAGATTATTAAAAAAATAAACACATTTTAATAGACATATAACGAGGTGTTTGTATTACTTCTCTAGCCAGTATATGGTATTATGCTCATTGTGCGTTTTAATTGAGTTAATTTAAAAATACAAATATCTGATTTTAAAAAAAATGTCATATCTGCATACTTATAATTTACGTTTATAATACTTTGCACAAACTAAATACATCGTTGTTTCGTTAAAAATCATAAAAAAATAACAAACAAATCGATAGTAAATTTTATATGCGAGAATTCCAGATTAGTGGATATACCAGCAAATTATGGAACAATGAATGCTTGTATTGAATACTATACAACCAATGTCAATAATTATTTAGATTACATTCAATGCACACATGGAAATATTCTTTCAACAATGCAACGGGCTCCATAACATGTTTGCTGGTATTTATATAATTGCAATTTGCAGTCCAGTAACACGCACCTTCGTTTTAATGGAAACAACGCGGATCTATTTTATCGTCATATTTAAGTACAACATACTACACAATTTTATAAACGTGAAAGAAATTCAATGGTATTTTTTATTATGCAGATATTTGAGTATTGAACGCATTGATCTTTTTTGACTGACAAATTGTTGATACGCGAAAACGAAGGTGCGAAGTTATGTAATATGTACTCGATACATTCCCGCGAGTAAGTTTCAAGCGTTCATCTAAAGAGCAAAAATAATGAGCACGAATGAACAAAGACAGCACTTACAACAACTATCAGATCTTTTTTGGCTATAGAATGGCGTTAGAAAAAGTTTGTGTATATTCAGTCCGTATACGTACCCGATAAATTATCCGACCGAAGATAAACGAACAATGTTTGCTTAACCTCTGGTAGCTAATATTTAAATTGTAGCTATCGAGCTTATTTTTCTTTCCTTGTATGTATATGGGAGTAATTGTTCGTTCGTACTCATATTAGAGGTGTGTCAGCACCGGAAAACCATCACACTGTTCAAACGAGCATGAACAAACCCAGGCGATCGTGTAAATAAATCCGCAAAGATATGGTATTTAATTTAATTTAATTTCATAATTTGCGGAGCCGAAGTCAGTTCGTTCGTGCTCGTTGTCCAAGTGTCAATCGTAATTAAGAAAGCAGTCAGTGTTGTTTTGGTTGAGGCGTTCGTACGGTTCATCCCGATACTAAATAGAAACAAACCCTGTGTCCCCAAACGAACCTTCATGCGTCTTGGGAAATGGCGTGGTGCGGGCAGCTGGACGAGTTCCGCGTAGAGATCCAGCGGAGGGACCAGGAGATCCTGGGCATGGCCGCCAAGATGAAGACTCTCGAGGAGCAGCATCAGGACTACCAGAGGCATATCGCAGTGCTCAAGGAGTCGCTCTGCGCCAAAGAGGAGCATTATAATATGCTACAGGCTGACGTAAGTATCCACCAGAAAAATAAATTCGACACGAGTATAATAATACATTTTAATGCAGGTATCAACAACAATCACAGTTTATCCCTTTCTAGAGAAATATATTATTTTTCATAGTTAAAACTATGCACAAGTTCATAGATTGGTCATCTGAGCAACTCTTTTATGGTGTTTCAACCAAAAAAAAGAATTTTCCCAATATTTATATTAAATACGATAAATAGTGTCGTCTTTTCAAAGAATATTTTGAAACTAAACTGTGACCAAAAGTTCATCGATTATATTCTAAAAAACGGTCGGAATCATAATTTTTTAGGAGGCCGGTGAATTTTTTTACTCATTTTTTGTTTGCTTTGAAGTAAGAAAATGTATTCTTTTTTGACCTCGTAGTTTGTCAGTATCTTTCATCGAGTTTTGATGTTCAAGTTTTTTCGTAAAGCTTTTGTTTAGAAAATATACAGTAATTTTGTCGATGTGCTTCGTAGACAAGGGTAACAGATAGCCGCCGGTTGGTTATATTTAAGAAGACTTCTTTGAAAATACGTTTTCAGTTGACATAGTAAAATGGCGTTAGTCACTGTGCAATTATCGACGTATTACATTAAATGCTTTCTCTTTGTGAATCAGTATTTAAGTGCATCGTTATTATTATTATATTTCACACAGGTTGAAGAACTAAGAACGCGACTTGAAGAAAAAAATCGGTTAATCGAAAAGAAGACCCAAACAGCGATGCAGGCAACGCAGGAGAGGAACCGAATCGGAAACGAGCTCACCGAAATCAAGGACCACATGGATATTAAAGATAGAAAGATTAACGTTCTTCAAAGAAAGGTAATACATATAGTATAGTAATATTAATAACGACATTCCGAAAAAGCCACACTGTTCTTAATATGGTGTCGCAGTATGCAAACATAAGTTATCATTAAACGAAAAATGATGTTTTAGAACAATAATTTATTCGCATTCCGGCTGACATTATAATTAAATTAATAATAAAACAATTCATATCTGATAAATTGCTAAAATATGTCATGGATAAAAAATATGGTGCATAAAAGTTCCGATCTAAACAACAAACATCATAAAGCAAAAAGGGAAAGGTTTGGAGATTCTGGTTTCAGAATATCGCCATGAGTAAAAAAATAATATCCTCAATAAATATTTTATTATTATCCATTCACCGTGTGAATACTTTGCTTACCAGAAATTCCCAAGCCGGAAAATTACGTAACTTTTTTGACAAAATAGAAATTGTCTTTTTTACGCATTTCGCCAAAGCGAAGCTTCCAAAATGCGGGCATTTTAGAATACCGGTGACCGAAAGCAAAGCACCAAAACCGTTGTTCGCGTGAATATTTTAGTAATCAACAATTTCCAATCTGGAAAATATGTAAATTCTCGAGAACATAAAAATAGTTACTTTCTCACTTGTTCAGATGACTCTTGAAGCTTCTAAAATGCGGGCTTTTAAAAATGGCAGTAACGCCTCTGAAAGCTGCGAGACACGAGATGTCTAAAAATAATACCGCGTCTTCAAAGGCGAAAGTCCTTATGGACTATTATTCTTACGCGAGTCAACAGCGGATGTAGAATGTTTTTCTTGTAAGCGTAAGCTCGCTAGTTAATATTCAAGTGAGTACTTACATTTGTTTGTTTCAAATTAAGGAGCATTTAATTGCTCATTTAATTTGTGAGAATCTAACAAAACGTGTAGCGACATAAAAGCCTTCCGTGACTGAATTCGCCTCGCCTTGGACTGCCTTGCCCGGTTAATTCACGAAATATTCAAACAAAAAAGCTTTATTTACACTGAATACTAACGAGCTTACAGTCATATCAATTTATTCAATAGATTTTTTTACCTACGTCACTAAAAATAAACGGTTCTGCTGTCAAATAAATTACTTACTGCGTATAAAGTTTTCGAAAGGTCTTAAGCCAAAGATTTATTGTTTGTAAAAGTGATACAGTAGGATAAAAATTATAAGAATAAATGTGTGGCATAATGACATAATCGCAATGATTCGTTACTCCAATTCAGAGTGGTGTGGTACTGTCCATACTATTAATCAAAGCATAGAAAAATTTTAAAGGAAACTTAAGAGGATTTTTTTTGCAATTGCGACCAAACGCGACTACAATTAATTTTTCACTACAAGCGTTTGAAGTTTTCCACCCCCTATTTATATTCTTATCATATTTCGTTTGAATCCTTTCCGGGGGAATAATAAATAAACATAATCTTATAATTTTGTCACATTTTATTTTTATTTTTCCTTTTGCTTATTTCTAATTTTCCTTTGCCCTCTCTTTGTGTTTATTTAAATAATTTCCGTAGCGTTATATTGTTATCTTTACCCGACACTTTGAACCATTGAGTTTACCTAATGTTTCCCTTATTTTTGTTCAGTTATTTTGTGTATCCAATTTTATTTTATTCGTTTATTTTTATTTTCAGATAATTTCACCTGCAAAATATTTCTTATTTTTGTTTGCTTATGTATTTTTATTTTTTTAAATGATTGCTCGCACCAAATACTGTCGCAAAATACTTTAAAATGTGAAATCAATTGTTACAATTGTTTGGTATTTCAGTCGATCGTTTCAGTTCTTTATGATTTTTTTTTTATAAATACATTTATTTTTATTAAATAAATATTTTATAAAATATTCCGATGTTAATCCATACAATTGCACCATTCAGTTCCCTGTAATACCGAATATATTTGTTCTTTTAATTTTATTCATTTATTAATTTTAAAGGTTACAATACAATTTCACTAACACATAAATTATACATTTGCTATCAGTCAAACTAAAATAGTAATAAATTTATTAGCCGTCATAGTCTGGAAATACGCATCAAAAAAATAGACGGTAGTAATAATTACTACATATGCATAGTATTATATTATCAAAAAAGTTTACTTAATCCATATGATAAGATGTAAAATGACACATATTTACATATAAAGTTGTGTGACCTTTATGGAATTCATCAAAATAAATTTGGAATGAAAAAACAAAGCTCCCCGAGAAGTTATAATCCAACAGTGGGTTGCTAAGCTTCTCTCAAAATTATTCGCGCAGCTTTTTAAAAAGCTTCAAATCAAATGATGGTGGATTTAATCTTTCTGTCAACACGTGCGCGTAACCATAAATCTACAGAATATCTGTGTTAAGCATTTTTTAATGGTAATTAAAACTCGGCTATACGAGTATATTGTATATTATTAATAAGAATATACTTTTCTGACTAAAATTCATTTAAATACTTTGAAAAACATTATATTTTTAATTAACTGTTTGTGTTTTCCAATTATCTCGATAATAATGAGAGATTCTTGGCAATTATTTTTTCTTATTGTATTGTTGATTTATTTATATTATTTTTATGTTTGTTTAATTATCAGTTTCGATTATATTCAACAGTTTCCTGTATTTATATCTATGCTAGTTTCCTGTTACTTTATGCACACAATCGACATTTTAAAATGAAAAGCGACCAAAACTTAAAGGTATTTTTTGTTTTTTATATTCAATATTATTTTTTGCAACTTTAAATCAAACATGTTTTGTTTGTTTATAATTCTTATAATGAATGTACAACCATAATAAATGAAAATATTTTTAATTAGAAAAATTAAACGTGAAGGATATTTTCGCGATGATGACATGTACAAGTGAGAATTTTTAAAATTCAAATTGTAGCATTGTTTTATTAATTTACCCTGTCACAGTTATATACTCAAGACAAGAATGACTTGAAAACTTAACATGTGAAAAAGCATATATTAAAACATGTATTCTATAGTATACCATATTAACTATTGTTTTAATTGCAGATCGAAAACCTCGAAGATCTTCTTAAAGAAAAAGACAATCAAGTTGATATGGCTCGAGCTAGATTAACTGCAATGCAAGCGCACCATTGTACTTCTGAAGGAGCTCTTTCGTCTTTGGAGGAAGCCATTGGTGATAAAGAAAAACAAATGAATCAACTAAGAGAACAAAGAGATAGAGCAGAACAAGAAAAGAATGAAGAAAGAGAACTACACGAAAGAGAACTCGCAGAATATAAAATGAAAATACATGCGTTAGAAAGTGAAGTAGAAAAACTTGGAGCTAGATTAGAAAGAGCCCAAGCTGAAAAAGACAGATTGGAAGCTAAACTAGAAAGTTCCCAGTCAGAATTAGGTAAATCTAAAGCGGAACTGGATAAAGCAGCCGGAGAAGTAGGACGATCGGGTGCTGACTGGGAAGCCGCAAAGCAACGAACAGCTAGATTAGAACTAGAAAACGAACGGTTAAGACATGATTTAGAAAGATCACAGACGACATTCGGTAGAAGTACTCTATCCACATCGCAAGAGCTTGATCGCATACAAGAAAGAGCAGATAAGGCTTCGACTGAACTAAGAAGAGCGCAGGCAGAGTTGAGAGTAACTCAGGCTGATAACGAAAGAGCCCGATCGGAAGCTGCAGCGTTACAAGAAAAGGTCGAAAAGTCCCAGGGAGAAGTATACCGTTTGAAAGCTAGATTAGAGAATGCCCAAGGAGAACAAGAAAGTTTACGAGAAGAATATGAAAGAACGCAGTCGACAATCGGAAGGCTTCACGCAGAAAGAGACAAGGCTGTTGGTGATGTTGAAAAGGCCCGAGAAGAGTTGGAGAGAACTCAAGCTACTCTCGGGAAGGCACAACTTCAACAGGACAAATTGCAGAACGCCCTCGACAAGGCGCAGACCGAAGTCGACAAAATGCAAGAGAAGCTCGACAAGTCCATCGGCGAAGTTAGAAGGGTGAGTTGATTTTTAAATACTACTAATTACTTTATATTTTAAAACTTGTTTTTTTATCCTGCATTATTTATAAACTACGATTTTAAGCCACATTTGTGAACAACTAAATGTTTTACTTAATCCTCAAATTACAATACACCGCAAAAAAATAGCTGCAAAAGCGCGAAATACTATGCAAATGAAAAGAAAACGATTGTAAATAACGATACATAGATTTTAAAATGTAATAAATAATTTATTTTAAAATGTGGGTGCAGTTGGAAGTGACAATATTCAGTCTCTTTTGTATCCAATATATATTTTCTATCTCGTAAATACAATAACTTCTTTTCGACTCAATAATGTTTTTCAATAAAATGGAAACCTTTTTAAGCGAAACAATATTGAAATCAATTCTATAAAGCATATTGAAACCTATATATTTTATTAGTCTTCGTGCTGATACAGATCTGGGGTTAGACGAACAAGTATACCGTAGTACACGGAATGATAATGTTTATTAGTTATGTTCTTCTACTAGAAACATAAAAAATATCCATTCATTTACCTTAATATCTTTTGCCGTAGATAGTTGGAAAGCCTAAAAGTCCACGTAGAACGGAAAAAGTTTATCTTCCAGTCCCGCACTGAAGTTTCTCTACCGTGCAAACGAGTTTAGGGAACAATGGCATCCGAAACTTTTGATCAAATGTTTTATGGAGGTCGGGACCGTAATTACATCACCGCCCATAACCGAAGTATCTATCTATCTATACCTATCAGAAATAATATGCCGGTCTCGTAAGAGTTAGTAGTAGATAAAACTATAAAAACTAAAGCACAATTACTCTGCACACTCTGTTACATTCAGTATTGGCCTCCTAAGGAGCGCACAGTGAAGTCAATTTGAGAACACTAAACGCCATTAGTGAAATTAATGACGAGTGAATAATAAATAAAAAGTGATGCATGCCTATAGATACATTTAATAAACCTTTACTTAAATTATATTTACCCGACGAATGATGAAAATAGTTTATTAGTGAAATAAGTGGGGACATCGCCTCGTACGTTGTTTTAATTTGTAATTACGTAATTAATAGTGCATCGTTTAAAAGCTGGTGAAATATCATGTCCTAACCGTATTTTGACGGGAAAAAATTGTCTTACGATCTGGAAATAGTTTTAGTATCTAGTATTTTATTTTTTCTTTGCATACTCACTCGCACGAGAGATTATATTAACATATTTACAATGAAAGAAGAGAACAGAAAAATTAAAACTTGTAAATATCTAAGAGAAAGTTCAAGATAAAAAAGTAAATAACAAGATTTTAGTTCTTTAAAAATTATGAAAGATCCCATTTTAGAGTGGGGTTTTTATTCTAAAAGATAATCAAGTTTCATGTCGTAAAATAAATGCTACTTCATTAATGACTAAATAAATAACGTATAAAGTATAAGCTTTTCGGCACAAAATGCATAAATATTTTAAGAGAATAATGAAAAAAATACCTGCTGTTTTATTTATTTTTGTCGCTGTACACAAGGCGAGTCACTGTCGCTTCCGATTACGTCAGCTTAGCATGAAGCAGATTTAAAACAATATTTCAAGTCGATAGACGAAAACCTGAAAAAATAAGTTTCAGTATGTCGCTTAATCATAAAAGATGTGATTGCTACTTGAATTTCAGACCACGTATCTTACGAGATTGCCTGTATTAAAATTCAACAGCGATCATATTTACGCTATGTTTAATATCAAAATTGAAACATCTAGCGGTATAATTTTCTAAATTACGGGCATAAAATTGAACATCGAACATTACGCGTTCGGCGACATTTTCCGATGCGTAATAATATTTGATGGCGAAATTTACGCCGCGGGTCTGATTATTATCAGATAACTGTGACATTTTATGCAGGAGTTAAATTCCTCCTTCGGAATTTATCGGCGCTCGCCGCGTACCTTGCGGTCTCTGGGAAACAGCGACTGCCTTGCAGAACACCGCTACATCTTAATTCAAAGCACGGCCGATCGATAACGACGAGGCTTAGGCGATATTCCTCCTCTCCTTCTTACTCCATCTCTTTTTGCTCCATATGAAAACTCAGTTATTATTACATTACCTATTTTCATTTCGTAGCCAATAAACCTATGTAATCGTTGGGCGTCTACAGTAGCACGCGCAGAAAATTTGGACGCTCAAAAAACGATGGGAGATGTAATCGTTTCTTTCATGTCCAGCCCATATACTGGTCCTCTTTGGCGATCGAACTATAAAATCTTCGTTGTCTTGTCCGTGCCGCAGTGTCATAAATAAAATATAAAAACATATATTTTTTGTGAAAATTGGAAACAACCCTAATTATGCCAACACACCTACCTACTATTTTGGTATTGAATTTACAGTATCCAATTTAGATTAAAAAAACTGAAAGACATAATTTCCTATATCCGTAAATGTTATTTTATTTAAAAGATGGATATTTTCGGCATTTTGTTTTGTATTTTTATTTCAATGTTGATATTCGTTATCCATTCTTAATTCTGTATTTTTGTTTTCAATCTTTAACGTTATAACTCAATTATTCACACAAGTTAACGGATGTTTTACTAAATTTCATTTTAGTTTATTGCATCTTGTTGTCAGTTTTATTGTCGAGTAATCGTGAGGCAAATTGCCCGGGCCATAGTTTTCGACAGTGATTCAGAGAACACATAAATTAACTAAGAGAACAGTAATATTTAGTCGTTGTAAATAATCCTAATTTAGGAAAGTCGTATATGTCACTTTATTCTTCTACGCTTCAAGTTCCGCCTATTATTTGTTTACCATCCTCTCTGAAAGTGGAGCATATAGAATGACAAACCTTGAAAGATTATTTTATCTCAACGGTCGAATATCACTCCATTCGTCATCCATGCTCTAGACTAAATTGTACCGATTTTATCATTTATATTATAATAATATAGGGTATGGAAAAAGCCACGGTATTCAAAGCCGCTTTCTTTATTGCCGAACAATTTACAGGCCCGCGCCAGCCATCGAAAAAACTGGCCTATTACTTTAGCATTCACGAGAATAGCCTGTTAGCCAACCACTCAATCTATTGAGCATCCAATAATACAGCATGTGTCGGTGTATTTACGGAAAACTGGCATTCCAGATTATGTGTGCTTATATGTACCACTTTTAAATTCTAAATTATTTAAAACTGGTAAACTTCCATATGTGAGATCACTGT